>OZ005661.1:236391977-236441977 GCA_963930645.1 Salticus scenicus
CTAGGATTACCTTCTTTCTTCAGAAAAAAATGAATCGCTCATTCAATACCGTTGGTTCAGGCGAAAATCAGGTAAATATTTTTTTTTTTTTCTTTTCTAATTTTTACTAGAATTAAATATATTTTTCTTTTCTGATTTTTCTTTTTAAATTATACTAAAATTCATTTTCTTTTAGCCAATATTTTCTTTTAGTTTTATTTTTTAAATCGTGAATGTATTTTTTCTTTCCTTAAAATTTTCAACTCGTTTATGCAATTTTCTTTTCTGAATTTGGATTCATTTAATTTTTTCAGCAAAATGTTCTTTTTTTTTTTAGGTCCTTTTTGAAGATTCTGAAATTTAATTTAATGAATCCGATTATGAAGTAAGTTATTTTAATTTATTATTATTATTATTATTTTATAATATTGTACTATTTTGTAATATTGATATCTTTAACGATTTATTTACTTTTTCAGTTGATGGATGAAGCGTCGCAAATTTTCATCGAAAATCCCATGGACTTCGATGAAGTTTCCCAAATATTTGTTTAGAATCCCATGCCTTTGCCGCTGTATTATCGAGTAGGGACAGAATTTGAAGTAAGTTTGTTTCTGTGTTCTTGAGTGTAATCAAATTTTTCACTTTTACAAGTGTCTAACTTTTATATTATTATTCTAGACTTCTGCTCGACCTGTTGGAGCCGGACCTACGTATAGGACCGGTGGAGAGACTTCTTGCGTAAGCACCTAATTTATACATAGATTTTTTTTTTTTTTTTTACGATGGAGCTTATTGCATATATTTTTTATTTTTTTTTACAGATGGAGGATGCTGCTATTATTATCACCGAACGCCTACGTCGAAGGAATAACAAGTATCAAGCGGAAGAGATCCGCTATGAAGCCCGTGTTGGCGTGTTGATCCGGACACGCTTCCTGCTCACGTGCGAGGTGTACCCATGATTGCGGTGATAGACTCCGTGCATCAATTATTTTTAAGTTTAATTCAACGTTCCACGGAAAATTTGAATCCTACAGACCCGATACGATTCTGTATTTGGGCTGAGGGATTGGATAAGCCGATATCCACAAAACTAATTTCCGTATCTGAGCTCACCGTTGAAAAAGTGATGTCTGCTGTTATGAAGGTGCTCCAGTCGAAAAATAAAATTCAGCTGGATGAAGGTTTTTCGGTGGATGTCATGACTATTCACAGACCTATCGGTGCTGGAAAACGAAGAATTTTTAATATTTCCGTCGATCGCCTGAAGAAGAAATGTATTTATGCTATTCCCCAGGATGAAGAAGGACTCTGCTGTGTGAAGGCTATCGTGTTTGCCAAAGCCCATTTTGAGAACGATCGCACGGCAGTCGAAGCCATGCGAAAACGTGACCGTCCCGCACTAATGAACCGTGCCCGAGCTCTGAATGCTGCAGCCCTAGGTCCTTGTAAGTTTCGAGAAGTCGCTCAGTTCGAAGAGCATCTCAACATTCAGATTGCCGTATTGTCGTCGGATAATCGCAATCGAGTAAGTTTTATTGAATATGTATATTTAAAATATTGTTCTTTATTTGCATTTTGAAATATTTAACATCTTTATTTTTTATTTTGTAGGTTTCTTACAAAGGTGTGGATAGACCTCGAAGAATAAACTTGTGGCTTCACGATGGACATTACGACTTCGTGACGTCATTGAAAGCGTTCTTCAGTAGTGATTTTTATTGTGAACGGTGCGCAGTGCCTTTTCAGCGTGCCTATGAACACCGATGTGCCGAAGCATGTTACATATGCATGAGAACAGAATGTCGACCAGGCCAACCTCAAAGATGCTAGGACTGTGATCGTCTTTGCCAATCGAGTGATTGCTTTGCAGCCCATAAAGCCCTAACAGAGAATCAGGAATTCTCACTCTGTGATCAGGTAAATAAATAGTCTTAGTTAAAAAAAAATTACATAATGTAAGTGTAAATGTATGTATATTCATGTGTTTTTTCTTTTTCAGATCTATCAGTGTCGAACGTGTTGCAAAGTAATTCGTAGAAGAGATTGTCCCAAAGACATGCACCGTTGTGGAACAGCCAAATGGTGATCGCTTTGTTGTATTGGCGGAGCACCAGTGTTACTTGCGTCAAGTGACCCCGAACAATCCCAGTGAAAAATTTATCTTTTTTGATTTTGAAACGGACCAATCTTCGGGAATACACGAAGTTAATTTTGCTGTGACGCAGTATACTGATCGCCGGGAGGAGGTTTTCATAGGATATACAGCCTGTGCAGCCTGTACATGGTTGTTTACTCCTCAACACAAAGGCTACACAGCGATCGCCCATAATATGAAGGATTAAGTAAATTTTCTCTCACTGTTTATTTCTGATTTTTTCTTACCTTTACCTATTAAGCGTATTTTTTTTTCCTTTTTCAGGTTCGACGGACAGTTCATCATGGAGTGGTTAATAAAACAAGATACAACGCCAGAAGTGGTGCAGGGACAAATTGATGTCCATTCACCTGAAATCTGTCGACGTTCGAATCATCAATTCGTTGAACTTCCTACCAATGGCCCTGTCAAAACTGCTGAGTTGTTTTGGTTTCTCCGAGTTAAAAAAGGGATATTTTCCTCATCTCTTCAACACCCGGGAGAACCAAAATTATGTTGGACCCCTTCCCGATATCCAGTACTATAGTCCTGAAACGATGTCAACCGCAGCTCGCAGTGCATTCCTGTCCTGGCATGCAGAAGAAAAGAAAAGGGGGAAATATTTCATTTTCAAAAGGAAATGTATTTTTATTGCAGGTAGGTACTTAAGAATTCTCTATTTTCTAAAAATAAATAAAACAAAAAATAAATATTTTTAAACTAATGTATATATTTTTTCAATTTTCCAGTTCGGACGTGGATATTCTTCGGCGTTGCTGTCTCGAGTTTCGAACACAGTTTATAGAAATCGCAAACGTGGATCTGTTTCGGTAAAGTTTTTTTTATTTTTTTATTTTTATTTATTTATTTATTTATTTATTGTAACCTTTTAAAATATCTTAATTATAAAAAATGTTTTTTTCATGCCACTGAAATATACCATTATAATGTAATAAATGAAATAAATGCCTTAGGGGCTTAATTATTAATTTTAATTCTCATTTATTATTAAGGCATGCATTAAACAATTACCTCACTTAATCGTATAGCTTTCAAAAAAAAAAAAAAAAAAAAAAAACATGCCAATAAAATAAATTTAGCTGAAGTTAACTTTCAGATAAATTATCTCTCATTAAAACTCCTAATTTAAGAAATTGCGCTGTGTAAACAAAAAAAAGTCACTTAATTAGAAATTTAATTTTAAATTAAGTTGAGTATCAATAAATTCTAAAACACCCTAGATTCGAAAGAAATAAATTAGCTTAACGCTAATGGTAGAACATAGTTCTAGTTAAATTTACATTAAAAACAATAAAGTAAAACTTTACACATTATGAAAAATAAAACGGACACTGGATTTAGGATTACAATTATAAAATTTTAATTAAGATCCAAAGTTACTTTACATTACACTTTTAGCTACTCAAATTACGTATTTCCTTAGAATTTGCTAACAATACCAAGATAAAATTTTGAACATAAATCTAACATAACTACATAAACTATTCTACGACAGATTAAAAATTATTTGTTACATTGTTATCAAACCGTTGACATACCATAAGTGAAACAACTTCACATACTAGAAAAAGAACACACAAGTATATATCTTTAAATGCGTAATACAAGTCTGATATAAGAAAGAATGAACCAAAATTTGAAGTAACTTACATGGATAACGCTGGGCTACAAAGGTTCAGCAATTGTAGATGAGGCATCACACACGCTAGAAGAAACATCCAGTCGGTGAAATTCGGACGTCCACCAAGATATAATCAGACAAAGCAACGTTCATAGGTATCATGAAATCATCCTTCTTGCTTTCAACATTTGTAGTCCGGAGGTCCTTTTATCATGTATAGAGGTAGTTCAGCATAATGTAGTTCTCAGGCAGGAATCAACCTCTGAGGGGATATCTTTATTAGCAAACTTTAAATGAACCAGAATAATCATCCCTCTATTGCTAACAGATTTCCAAGTCAAATCCAATGACGACAAACATTCCGATTTCTCCCAAAGAGAGCCGAACGTTGCCGACGACAACCGACATTTACTCGAAGAATAATAGCCGGTTATAGCCCGACTATAATTGCGACTCCATTCTTACACTGCAATCCTCAACTCGAAAAAATCTTCATCCTATTTATAGATATATACAAATGCTCAAATATACAAAATTCCACCTAACAAAAAGGACATTCAAACACTAGAGATTATATACAGAAAGAAATATTTTTGACATTCATTCCAGAATTTAAACATTCCATTCATTAAACTTGTACACACTTAACTATTTATTTCTTTACTTATTTATTTATTTATTTGACAAAAGTAAGAATTTTATTACCCTTACACTATTTTCCCATTCAAAATTCTTAATTAATTAAAGGAAAACCATTAATCACGGCACACCAAATTACAAAAGCATAATAAACGCCGTGATAACTACCCTCCCGGCACAGAAAAAAAAATAAAACAGGCATAGCTAGGACCACCACACACCAACAACCACAAGTAAAAGATGTGCAACAAAAACTAACAACCTACTACGCACAAGCTTCAGAGTATTCAGAAGGAGACAAAGATTTAAGACAACAATTTTAAATTACAAGTTTCTTTTAATTAATTGTTTATTTATTTATTTATTTGTAAAGGAAAGAAATGAAAAACTAGACCTGCAACAAACCAACCCAGAAACAGCCAGCAACCCACCATTAAAACTCACATCACCTCAGATCAAACATCGACCCCAGGAATGCAAACTTCTAACCACCAGTTCCTTCCGAGCCTGTGGAAAGCCGATCGCTCTTCCCATCCCACACACCCTACCACCACCAGGATGGAGTGAAAACAAGCTACACCACCGCAGTACAAAAATTAACAACTTAAATAATAGTTCGGCCAAATTTATTACTAAAAGAAACTAAAGACTATACCAACCAACATTAACTGGATACCCATCCGCCTGACACACATTCCAGACCTAGCCCAAGAACCAATAGCGACAGTTTGAAGTTGGAGACCCAAGACCAAAGAAATAAAAAGGTGGGGGGGCGTAAAAGTTAAATTTTTTGCCAGACATACACCTTACTGAATCTAGGAATACTCAAATATGTTAAATTTGTAAAAAAAGGAGGAGAACACCTAGTTGACTCTTTTTCTCGAAAACCTCCACATCAACTGAACCGTCATAGCCCTTTACAATATACCACAGAAACAAGAAAATATCAGTTATTTCTAATTTTTTTTTTCTCACAAGATTGAGCCATAAATATAAAACATAAATTTTCATAATATCGTACTTTTGAAACCATTTCACAACACATTCTTGGCAAGGAAAACATTACAGGGGTTAGGCAAATTTCTTGGTAAGTCTAATATTGTTACTGTTTATTCATAGAGCGCGAAAGTCTTTGCTATATTGCGTTAAAGTTTTTGATTGAAATAACAATGTTCATACATGTTTTGTAATAGTTCAGTATTTGTATACATTGTAACTAAATTGTGTTAAAATCGATCATAAGTCCTTTCTTTTGTTTCTTGTATTACAAATAGTCTTGAGCAGATGACACATAATCATTACATACAACATTATATAATTTTGCATAACCTTGCTTTCTGCTCAACAATCATTAAAAAAAAATCCAACAAAGCTGTAAAAAATCTTGACTAGCACCGAGATAAACTCTGATAAAAAAAAAAATAATACTCACGCCAAATGGCAACGAAATAAATGGTGCGCTCAGAAAATATATTCAAACCAAATATATCACAATCAGTTAGAATTTATATAAGTGCAATCACTACCCCGATTAATATAAATTTTCACATTTTTTTTTTTTTTTTTTTTTTAAATTTCCTACACTTTTCTATTTTTACATTTTTGAATAAATAATCGATGATTGCCAAACCTCACCCACTAAAAAAAAAAAAAAAAAAAAAAAGCCTCCTGCTCACATCTTCAGGGACCAACAACTTACCCACAACCGAAAAAAAAAATGCATGAAAATTTCCCTTAGGGAACACATTTTAAACGATTAATTACTACTAGTTATAATACATTTATAGAGCATACAGAATACAATACAAACTAACTTATATACAAATTTATTTACAGAATTTTACATTTATAAATTTTGCCTATCTATTTCTAGGACGAAGGTTGTAAGAATGATTGGCAACGGGTACTACTTTACGAGCAACTAACACCTTCTTTTTTTTATAACCATCTTGCTCGGCCTCGCTAACCGTAGGCGACATGTCCATCGGACTTTCGACAGAGGAGGGACTAGCCTGGGACACCTGTTCGACATCATGCTCAATCTGAATACCTGCCCTGTCCGTCGATAAGACATTAACCTTGGTTGCGCAATTCTGTGGTTGACCAGCGAGACTCTAACCTAACAAGTTGTCCTCACCAGCAGTAGTACCAAACATGAGCTGGTTCCTTTTTTTCTCAAGCCTATCCCTTCTAGGCTGCTCGTAAAGATCAACAAAAAACTCTTCCTCACTGGAGTCCGTATCTAAAGGTTTAGTTACTTCCATACCGTGTTCACTAAGGTTACCTCTCACAAACGCAGGGAAGACAGGTTTACTAGTAATTTTTGTCAGCCTATCCACATTGATATTATTTAGACACAGTATTTTGTTTACAATATTTCCAAGAGACAATTTTATGTATTTGCATATTACAGAAGTACTTTTATTACACATATTTATTTTATTGTATATATATATTGTATGACGCAATTCACAGTGATTTTTTTTCTCTCTCTCACTTTTTGTATAACTTTGCTTTTTGCTCTCTGGTATAGAATTTTTTATGCTTAATTTGGGAAGAGGTAATTGTGATAGACAGTTGACATTTTATATTGGATAGGAAAATTTTAGGTTAGGTGCAAAAATTATTCTTTAAATTTGTAAGAAAATTCCATAACTGTGGCTTTGGCAGTAAAGGGGTTAAACTGGTACGTGAATTTAGTTCTGTAAATTTCGTGTAGTATTAGTCTTTTTTTTTTTTTTTTTGTCGCTTTTGCATTTTGGTGTTTAAGTAGTCAATATGGGTGAAACACCTGAGACGGATGGGGAAAACAGTAAGGTAATCAATGCTACTCAGCCAAATGGCCCGAAATCTGCACTAAATATGGCGACTACTCAGGATCCGGAGGTAGTGAAAGGCCGGCGTAGGGAATTCTTAATTGATAATTTTCCCTGATCCCTGTGTTCACGGGCAGGGATCCAAATTTTTCTGTGAGTGATTTCCTCCATAAAATTAGCAAGTTAGCTGAATATGCGAGGTGGAAAGAGTATGACTTTTTTTTTTTTGCTGTAAAACAAAAGCTGGCTGGAGCAGCTCAGCAGGTTTTCAGGGATTATGCCCCTAATATAAAAAATTTTAAGGAGCTCGAAAATTTGTTAAGGGACAGATTCACAGAAAAACCAAACCTTTACCAGGTCTTTAGTGACTTTTGAAATTTTGCCCGATAACAGTTTATCTTGAATCTTGAACGAAAGAGGGGACACGCTTGAATAAAAATGAGGAGTGCAGACTGCCACTGCTTTATCGCTCTTTTCTCTGACAGCTTCTAGCAAAAGCAGTCACAACCCCTGAGAGTGGGATGGAACACTTTGGGTGCTCTGTTGGAAGATACCGTTGTGCATAAAGGGTGGGTACCAATAGTGCTGTAGAATAAATCAAAGTGTTGGCATGAATGTATGTACTGCCATTAGCACAACCTAACTCTTTTTCCTTAAAATATTTTATAGTCACCATCTATTTCATTTAGAAATAATGCTTGTAAGGAAAATATAAATGACTTTATTTGTTTTCAGACATTTTAATGTATAATTTCATTGATTATAATGTTTCTATGAAAAGTGTGGTTACCAGAACTATTGAAATTATTATCATCGACTGTACAATAATTCGCATCATTAGCATTACAAATGTATGCTTCTATGCATAAAAGTAATTATAATGCATGATTATATTTGGACGTAAATAGAAAATATATGTAACTCAGTAAGTATTTGCAGCCAAATAAATATTTACACAGTATTTACAGTAAATATTAGCCATTTTACAGTATTTACAGTAAGTATTTGCTCTCAGTAAGTATTAGCCAGCGTTGCTACACAAATCAGAAGGAAAAATTTCCTGAGTTTTCTCTATCTCTTTTATAAGTAAAACAAATGACACACAATACTACTGCATTAGAATCTGATATGTTTACAAGTCAATTGAACATATATTTAGGGCATATTAATTTTATTAACTTACTATAGCTGGGAAAAAACATAATTGACTTTTTCTTCTCCATTATAAACTAAACTCTTAAAAAGGATTTGACTATGAAAAAAAATTCCAATATTTTTTCCAAAAAAAGTTCAAAATTCGCTGAATTTTCTCTGTTTTTGCGATAATTTTTTTTATTTTCCTGAGTTTTCCCTATTTTTAGTAGTTTTTCAAGTTACCTGAGTTTTCCAGGCTTTCCCTGAATTTCAGCTACCGCAGCAACTCTGTAGTTTCACACAAAAAAAAAAAAAATGTAAAAGTTATTTTATTGCATATTATTTGGCATTCTACATAAAATCGAAAATATACAGGGTAATTATAAAAAAAAACTACCCCGATATATGAGATCATAGCTGTCATACCATTCACAGTAACTGAATAAAATTTTGGTGGAAGGTATTTTGAGGTATGCGCTCATGAATTATATAAAAAGCGACAGTTAAGCTCTACCAGTTACGGCTACAATGACAAAATTTCAAAAATTTCAAATGGCAACACCTACTTTTTTTACTGGAATGGAATCTTCAGAGCAAAAAACCATAAATAGCGTTGGTACGGTACCTGTAACACGTAAATCGCAAGCGCTGGCTGGCTAAGAAAAAAAGAAAAGTATATAACTGTTCTGTGCTTGCAAGATCACGACTTTCATTATTTTAATGACGTCACATTTCGCACTGAATCTTTGGTTCAGACTAGTTTACTGATTCTGCTTCGAAACGAAAAGAAGAAATCACGGTATCCTTAATTTCGTGTAAGGCTACTGAATAAAAGCTTTAATTTCGTTGTTAGTCGTAAGACGCCACGGCGTCATGACTGACGTCATAGCACTACGTGAAAAACAAGGCATTGTGAAATGGCAATCAAAATCGATTTTGATGATGATAATGATGTTTCCCAGTAAGGGTTACATGCAAACGGAACGCTTGCAACTTCGATGACGTAAATTTTGCAAATTTTTTGCAAATTCAGTCGGCAGTAAAAGTATCCGAGCATTAGCAGGAATTCCTATGTAAAAAAAGTACACTTAATGCAGTTTTGTTAAATAAATTCTTGTCGAATCCTGTTCTTAGTCAGTCTAAGAACATGATTCGACAAGGATTTATTTAACAAAACAGTGTTAAGTGTGCTTTTTTTATATAGGAATTTTTGCTAGTGGTCGGATACTTTTGCTGCCGACTGTAGTCATACATTTGAAACACTTGCAAACGGCTTTGCAACCGGAAGTGTTTCATTTGTATGTACCCCTAAGTGGCATATTGTTCACAGAGCCAGAAAGCAAGATACACATCACTCAATTCACAATGCCTTATTTTTCACTTAGTGTGTCAGTCATGACGGTGTCTTACGACTAACAACGAAATTAAAGCCCTTATTCAGTAGACCTACATGAAATTAAGGATACTATTAGAACTCCTACATTGATAGACTGACGCATTAACTATTTTCTAGCCCACAAGATCGGCTGACTATTTATTATTGGTGATTTTTCGGTAATAAATTGCACGAATAACTCCAGAAAAGGGCACCGCCTGTTTATATTTTCTTCTAATACAGAAAGATGGAAAAAGTGGGTTATAAATTGCATATGTAACTCGTAGATACCCGGAGCGTGAAGCAGGAGCACAACTTTGTAGCGTAAGATTACCCTTATTTTCAACTTATTTCATTTTATTTTCAAAGTTTTTGACAAATATAATATTAATGTACTGTTGTTTTAAGTTATTGTTTTTAAATTCTTTTAAATGTAACTTAAAAATTGCATTTCTTTTAACGTTAAGGGTTGCAGTTTTGAGAATGTTGGCGATGTTCTTAAAATTGCCAACTTGTTTGTTTAGTGATAAGAAGTTCCAGCTCACATGATCTGTGTACAGTCGGTAACAAAAGTCTCCGAATACTAGCAAAAATTCCTATAAAAAAAAAGTACACTTAATATAGTTTTGTTAAATATATACTTGTCGAATCCTGTTTTTAGACTGATAAAGAGCATGATTCGACAAGGATTTATTTAACAACACTGTATTAAGTGTAATTTTTTTTTATATAGGAATTTTTGCTAGTGTTCGGAGACTTTTGTTACCGATTGTAGAAGTTTAAAGCGATAACAACACTAATCAGGTAAACTAGCTTTTTCTACCGCCAACATTTTCCCAGATGGGCTAGATAATAGCGGACACTGTGCCAGCTCGCATCATATAGGAGGCTTAGATATCATGGTCTCTTCTTCTCGTTTCAAAGCAAAATCAGTAGACTTCAGTGAGAGCCGAAACCTCAGTGTGAAATGTGACGTCATTAAGAAAATCAAAGTCGTGCTCTGGTAGGCACATCACAGCTGTTTTATCTTTTTTTCTTAGTATGCCTAGCGTTGGTGATTTTCATGCTAGAAGTACCGTTCCAACGCTATTTATGGTTTTTTTTTTTTGCTATGTAGATCCCATTCCATTAAAAAAAATTGGTGTTGCCTTTGAAATTTTCGAAATTTGTCACTGTAACTATAATTATTAGAGTTTAACTGTTGTTTTTTCATATAATTCTTGAGCACATGCCTCAAAATACCTTTCACCAAATTTTTATTCAGTTTCTCGGAACGGTATGGTAGCTATGGTCTCATATATAGGGGTAGTTTTTTTTTTTTTTTTTTTTTTTTTTTTTTTAATAATCAACCTATATACATATATATGTATTTATTACAAGCAGATTTGAATCATTTATTTATTTTTCTTTAGAAGAGTAAAACTAAATATATTGTAAATTTTTAAATTTAAAACATGAGAGCATTTAAATAGTTTTTAAGATAATATTGTTTTGCTGTTTTTTTGTTTTGTTTTGTTTTGTTTGCGTGTAAGAAAATTGTTTGCAATTATTATTATTATTTTTTTTTTTGAAGTACATCATATTATTTTGCTCGATATGCATCTACCTTCTAGGAAAATAAGCAATTTCTTTGTTGAGAGACGTGGCAAATGAAACTTAATTTTTAAGCATAATTTCGTCAGTCGACTCACAGATAGTAAGTTTCAAGCGAATGTTTGCAGAGGAAAATTTTCTCAAATAATTTGCAATATTTTTTAAATTTAATAAAAGCCTTAAATATTTTAAATATTAAATACTTGTTTTTATTTTGAAGCACGTAATTTTTATCAGTGTAACTGGTGTGATGTTGGAGTTTTGTTTGGTAAAAATTTAACAATTTGTTGCATTATCAATTATTTATTGAATATCAAACAGTACAGTTGCATCATTTCCATGAGCAAATAACTCAAGTTAACAGAGAATAGGTTTTTCAAAATACTAAATGTTTAATGCATATCACAAATAATTACGGCATTGCATTCACACAGAAAAAACAGAAGTTGAAGAAGGAATACTAATTATTACATGCAACAGGGTGCATCGTATCCACCAACAAACAGTTGCTGTTATACACAAAAAATTAATTGTTTACATTATTGTTTGGTGCCAGTAGTTTCACCAACAGCTCATTGCTCTGGGATAGTCCCTTAAAAACAATTGCCATTTGACAGTAACAACAATTTTTGGAGCATTTTTGATGAAAAATTCTGTGATTAACTTGAGTAGGTCACAAGGGTGTCTCAAAAATTGTCCACAGATAAGTTTTCTTTCATGAAATTGATACATTTGGACCGGAGTTCCTTGACATCGTACTTGTCTGCCGCTTTGAACAGGCCAAAGACGTTTTCTTCAGATACACAAGTACCATCGCCACAGTACAGAAAAAACAAAAACTCACAAAAACTGGAAGGGTCGCAGTCCTCTATATTCCCAGTGCCTGTTGCTTTCTCCTTCATGGGATTCCGAAAAGTAGCGGCAAAAACTGGAGATCGAGCTTTTAGAATTAGTTGGTGAGCTGGGAATTCCTGACCTTTAACCTTCAGGACAACGTCACAGTCCTCTTTGCTGAAAAATAATTCCTTAAAGTCTTCCCTAAATTTATTCTGGGACAACAGTCAATCCTGGTGTGCAAAATTTACCTAAAAAAATATACAGTATGAGAAATTCATTTATTTAACTTTTTCCTTTATTATAATTTTCCTCCTGTATTATTATTATTATTATTATTATTATTTTGGTGGTGTTTATGATATGCATAGTGAAAATACTTTAACACATTGACTTCCAGCTACGAGATAACTTTTACTTATCTAGTTATCTAGGACGCCAACTACGAATTAACCTGTAACTCGTTTACTTGTCTTATTTGGGCATGTACAAAGAAACTTGTAGTATTATGTATTATCAGTGTAAATGTGAATGGATGGTCTCAGGAAAGACACAATCAAGATTGGCTTACATAAATAAGATATTTATTAAAGATACACAAACAAAAAAATCTGGTGTGAAACAACCACACGATTTCCATTACCCACTATTACACACATTATATGCATTTTTGGGAGATAATGTGATCGGAAAATATAAAAGTGACTTAAAGAAGTAGAAACCTAATATTTTTAGGGTAAGAGAAACTTTACACACATGTAAAGACAAATAAAACGAAGCTTACAACAAGCGAGGTAAAAAATAAGGAAAAAAAAATGAACAGTTATTTTTTGAAACACCAATTTCCGAGACCTACCCAAACAGGATGGCTGTTCATTTTCCTCTAATAACCACGTGATACATAAGAAAGGAATGGATTTATATAACAATTTTCAAGAAAATCGAGCCAATTTTATACATTGAAATCAAGCAAATTTTATACATTGAAATCAAAAAGACTCCGGAAAACTTTCTTATACATTGAGCCATAAGTGTAATTTTTTTTTTCCTTCCCAGTTTCTTTGCGCTTAAGGGAACTTTAGTTCAATCGGATAATTGGCTCTAAAGATACTGAATAGGAACTCCGTTTCAAATTTAAAATTATTTAAAAGATTTTTTTTTTTTTTTTGCCAACATACATATATATTATATAGTTGCAACATTATATATATATATATATATGTGTGTGCGTGTGTGTGTATAATATATATAACATGTTGTTATCTAATTCCAATTTGTTTTATTTCATTTTTAGTTTGATTTTGGTAGTTTTTGATATTTATCATATTAATTGTTTGAATTACAAATAACCTTTATGTTACAACTGTACGCTCTGATTATTAATATATTATATATATATATATCTTTTTGTGTTTCTATCAAAGTTTAATTAAGATAAGAGTAAAATTTTATAAATCTTATAACGATAACACGCAAAATCGCTTTTGTCTTAATTTCCCAAATTTGCTTTTCTTTCATTTTTAAATATGTGTAGTAGGTGGCAGCACTACAGTCAAAAACGTGTAACTTGAGTTGTAAATAAAAACAAAAAATCTAAAAACTAGAAATATCGTAATTTAAATAAATGGTTTAAAATATTTAACAAATATTCTTTATGCTGATAAATAATCCTAGTTTAATATTAATTGGTTTATTACTTGTAATTAAGACTATTCATAAATTTTTAAAGCAAATTAAATCTCAAACAATAATTCTGAGGTGTTATTGAAATCTCTAATTCCTTATTTGTTTTGATTTTTCATATTAGAAACGATTAGTGTAGCTTCTAACGAGAGATTTATGAATTTATTTCTGGAGAAGCTTTGTTTATTCTTATTGCAGTTTATTCTTAAATAATATTTTATTTGAAAGTTCGAGATACCTTTTTTTTTATTTATTTTGCTTAAAATCACTTGCCAAAAAATGACACCTTGTATTTTTAAGCTGAATGTTGGGGTAGTAACTCCTGACGCATTATCTCTGCATTCCGAGCCATTTTATTTATCAGCTCGATAAGTAACCTTTTGATTACAATGAATTAAAAGCTCCTTCTTGGTGTGGAATGATTCTAGATGTTTTGCATTCTTATCGGAATTATTTTAAAGTGAATATTCTTCATCTTTTTACAAATAAATTAAATTATTTAAAAAATATTCAACCAATTGAACTAGTTACCAAATTGACTTTTGTGGGTTGTTCTCATTGTTATCACAATTTATGTATTTGAAAACGTTAGAATGCAAATTATGCTTTTTTCTCATTCCAATTTCCAATATTCATTTCGATTTTTCTTTAATTCTTTTTTGATTTGATATGGGTAGTCTTCGCTTATGATCCGAATAATTGTTTTAATACTGAAGTTGAATCATCTTTAAATTTCAAAAAAAATTTTGCACTGATATTATTGTATTACTATATATATGTAATACATGCTTATTTATTTATTTCATTTTTTTTTTCTTTTTTATAAAAGAAAATAAATTTAGTTCCACGTGAGTAATAAATATATATCGTTTTATGTCAAAAATAAAATAAAATAAATAAATAAATAAATGAAATAAAATAAATAAAATAAATAAATAAAAAAATAAAATAACGTATAGCACTTTTCTTTTTGTTAAATTGTTGCACGCTACAATTATTATATATTATATAATAATAATAATAATAATAATAATAATAATAAAAAACTCTTACGTGTTTAAAAATCTACTGTCAAGTATTAGGTTGATAGGTAACAAAATAATTAAGTTAAACAAAAGTCTCCTATTTCTGAGAACTTGAATTCAAACTGTACAACAATTAGATTAAAAAATAAATAAAATAGTTTGAATGAGCCAGTATTCTTACATGGGGCAAGAATGTTACTTCTGGTGGGGTTTTCATTGATTCAAACATTTTGTAGACAAAGGGATTCAAAATCATGGAATAAACTATATTTTTGACATCTTACACTTAAACAAAACAAAATAAATAAATCAGAATTTAATTCACAATATCTCTTTGTTGGTAGAAGATTTTAATGTAAAATTTTAATTTTGAAAGCGGGAAAGAATTCATTGAAAGATTAAAAAATTACATGGGCGTTGATTTACGAACTAATGCAAACACACACACACACACACACACAGAAGGGGTTTATATTAAACAAAATAGTCTTGTCGTACTAAATTAAATTCTGTCTGTGACAGACTTTATTTTAATTAGCTTCATATTTGATTTCTGATTTTTATACTTATTTTTATTATAAGTATATGCCATTCCGTTAAACTGACAGCAGGTTTGAAACTAATGTAACTCATTTTGTTGGAATAGAGTTGAATGTTAAATTAATGATAGAGAGGTTACACGTTAATTCTTGCAAGCTTTTGGGCTTTGAAACATTTGGATGTATAAGTAGCGATGTAAATGATATACCGCGGGGTGCAAAATTATATTGACGGCAAAAAAATAACAGAAGTCAAATAACTGCAATCTGTAAAATTACAAGTTATTTTATTTTATTTTATTATTATTATTATTATTTATTTAAATATACGATACGGCAATTAATATTGCAATGGTTTATAAAAATTGCGTATATATATATATATATATATATGTGTGTGTGTGTGTGTGTGTGTGTGTGTGTGTGTGTGTATGTTTAAAATATATTTTTAAATGTGCATCTTGTTCTATTTACAAATAGGAGCAAAATGAGAATAACGTTGCAGTTAGGTCAATACTATGGCTCATGATTGGTGGTTATTTATTTATTTATTTATTTACATATTTGTTTATTTTTTAATGTCATTTAGCAAAGTGAAGCATTTAGAAGACATTCTGACAAAAGTCGTTCCATTCAGAAAACACTTGGAAATTGGTGGGAGCCGATGTGGACACGTGTGTGTGGGGGGGGAGGTAAAAGCTAGGATGCTTTAGAAAGACCCCCATGGAAGATACACAGGCCTAGGCCTAGGACCCACATGTAGTCAATCGGCTATGCTCCCAAGCACTACACAACAATATCAGAAAACATATGGATGAGGGAGAGAGGATGAATGTACGCCGATATGCAACAAGGCCAAATTTTAGCTTATAATAACAACAGATGCGCTCCCTCCAGAAAATTTCTAATAAAATAAAACTTTAGAAGACGGTCTTCTTGACACAGCCATTAACACATGGCCGTAAAAAAAAATTAAAAATAAAAATTCACCTTCCACTGAAATAGCTGTAAAATCAAATAAATTAGTTTAAAATGATTTTCATTGATAAAACCAAATTTAGCTTGGGTGGTCTTGACGGCATCCACTCATTTTAAATAAACTATACACATATATACACATATACTAGGTATCCTATAAGTCTATACAGAATTTAAAATTTCATAAAAATTGAAGAAAGAGATAGAATCGAATGCGGTTTGCAAAAAAAAAAAAAAAAAAAAAAAAAAAAAAAAAAATCTTTCTCGCAAAATGGGATTTTTTTTTTTTTTTTGTAAAGAAAAAATATAGTTAAATTTTTTGCCAACTAATAGTTAAATTTTTCACACGGATGTGTAAGGAGAAATCTGTAAATAAAAGTCCTATTAATTGACCAGTTTTGTAATTAGAACAGCTCATTCCTTATTTGATGTCCTACTTGCGCACGCATGAAGTTTTAATAGCGACGCTGGCCTGGTGGATAAAGCGCTTTTGGTGAAAATGTTTTCCCTCAGATAAGAACCTCCGACTTAAGTTGCAGTTTAAGCAGTGTTCGTTTGCACACTGCAATTTGTGGTAACTACGGGACACATGACATAGGATTTATATGCCTGTAAACATTTGCATGCGAATAAGTATATTTTTCATGAAAATGTGTGATTTGGTCAAGCCCAGCGCCCTCTATGGACAAATACATGAATTATCATTTTTTCTTAAAAAAAAAAAAAAAAAAAAAAAAATCCCCTTTTGCGAGAATATTTTTTTTTCAAACACCGCGTTCAATTCCTTTATTTTCTAAGCATTTTCAAAATGTCTACAGACATATGAGACCACTCGATATATGCATATATATATATATATATATATGTATATACACACACATATATATATATGTGTGTATATATATTCTAAACGTCAACAATGAGGAGGTTTTTTTATGATTTCAGCCACTTTTTTCTCCTGGAGTTTAAATGAATACTGCTTTAGCAGAAGATCCACAAGCTAGACATATGTATATTAATTTGTTAGAGAGCAATTTCTGAACAAGGGTGAAAAACAGTGGGTAGTTAATTATAATATTCGAGATATTAATGTATCAATTAATTATGCAAAAAACGAAGTAACTTGATTTACCCGCTTCTTTTGAAAGAAACAAAGAACTTGTTACTTTTCGTTTGGCCAATTGCTCTTCTGTTGAAGTTTCTCCCGCTGGTTCTGTCCCGCCCATCTTACAAAGGACCATAAAATATGCCTAATTATAAAGTAACAAAAGAAAGTTTCTCACATTCAAGATAGAAAAATGCAATAGATTGCCATAAATTAAGGGAAGGAAGGAAGGAAGGAAGATTCAGTTACCGGCTTTTCAAGCATCTTTTATTACGCGAATTTTGATGCAAAATAATGTTATACTTCAAGTTATGTTATCAGTGTACTTTTATTATGCATCAGAAATAGGTATTAATTTCCTTAATTAAAATTTGAATGCTATTCATCTTTTCAAAGAAAAATTAAAAAATAAAAGTCTGGTGCTTAACAGTCACATGACTTCCGTTACCACTTACTACACAGAAACTCTTTTTGAAGAGAGTGTAATCAGAAGGCATAAAATTAAACTGAACAATCATACAACTACTAATATTTCTGTAAGTAAAACAAGCTATATTCATACTTAAAAAAAGAAAAAAAAAAAAAAAAAGAAAAACATAAAACTATAAAGTTTATCATAAAAAACACAAAAGTACGCTCACCAACAATAAACGCCCCTCTCCTTTTCACCTAAATTTCATTTGTTCTGAAAATACGGAATAAGCGCTCCCTCACTCTCAGCGGAAGATTCTACCACTTCTACCCCAATATCAAATACTTTTTATGTCATTTACTTCTTTTCTGGGATTCATTTTATAAATATGGACATTGGTTTATTTTAAATACATCGGACACTGTGATGATTTGAAAACTGAAAACGTATTCTTTCTAAAATAGCAGAATTTCTCTATAAAACCATTTACTGAAGAGTTTCCTTAATTTTTCCAGATAGTTGAATGTCAATTAAACAAGAATTAACTGTATTTAATTAATTAATTAATTTATTTTTTTAATCACTGCAACCTCTCTCGCTATATATGTGTGTGTGTACGTGTTTTTTTTTTTTTTTTTTTTTTTTTTTTAATCAGTTTTTATGTCATTTAACTTTATCAGGAAGACACGTCAATTATTATTATTATTATTATTATTAAGTTTCATCTATTTTTAACGTTTACCCGTCCCCTCTCCAAATATAACCCGATTTTCCTTGAAGGTTGAGACGTTGAGAGCGCGCGGGAACAGTATTTTACGGTGTATGTATTATTTTATTAACTCAATATAATCAGTATACTAAGCGTTGTTGGGGATTTTTGAAGTGAAAACTTCTTTAGGCGCGTTGAGCACTTTTGGGTGAACAAAAATCATTGAACTCCCGTCATCGTCAGCTAACGCTTTCCATTTGAAGTGAAAACTTTTGGGTGAACAAAAGTCATTGAATTCGCGTCATCGTCAGCAAACGCTTTCCATCCTTGTATGATACAAATAATGTATCATACAATTAACTTGCTAATGTGAAGTGTTAATAATTATATACTGTATATTGTTTTAAAATCTGGTGCGGCTCTACACGACTTCTCTCATCTCCGGGCACTGTCTCTATTGCAGTTAGACCTCACAAAACCGTGAGAAAGCCCAAAGCTGCCATTTTTCTCACGTTTTTACAATCTGGTGCGGCTCTACACGATTTCTCTCATCTCCGGACACTGTTTCTTAAAGACTGCAGCCGGAAACGTTCCAGTTAGACCTCACAAAACCGTGATAAAGGCCAAAGCCGCCATTTTTCTCACGTGTTTACAATCTGGTGCGGCTCTACACGACTTCTCTCATCTCCGGACACTGTCTCCATTCCAGTTAGACCTCACAAAACCGGGAGAAAGGCCAAAGCCGCCATTTTTCTCACGTTTTTACAATCTGGTGCGGCTTTACACGACTTCTTTCATCTCCGGCCACTGTCTCTTAAAGATTGCAGCCGGAAACGTTGCAGTTAGACCTCACAAAACCGTAAGAAAGGCCAAAGCCGCCATTTTTCTCACCTTTTTACAATCTGGTGCGGCTCTACATGAATTCGCTCATCTCCGGACACTGTCTCTATTGCAGGTAGCGCATTAAATAAAATTGTAATATAATTTTTGTAGTAGTTGTTTATATTAATGAATTAAAAAACACTTCATTTAAAAGTATTTCCTACACAATAAAATATTTCCTGACGATTCAAGAAATACACACGTAATTGTTCACGTTTTCAATTCTGTCGGCACTCTCGAAGTGCAATTTTTCTTTCTTTCTTTTTTTTTTTTTTTTTTTTTTTACTTCCTTATACAAAGCACGAGGAAGTATAGTAATCCCGATTATGAAATGGATTTCGTATCTCGCATAGCACAAAAATAAATAATCGTAAAATGCTGTAAATTTATATTCGTGTCTGTCATGATGTCTAGTTGTACACCTGCAACTTTGGTCTTAATATGGGCTTCCTTTTTAGATATATTTAGGATTTTAAATGAATTTTTGTGACGTCTGTATGTAAGTATGTGTGTGTGTGTATTTCACATAACTCAAAAACGATTGAACGTAGAATGTTGTAAATAGGTTTGTTGTGACATCTAGTTGTGCACCCCCTCCACCGTTTTGGTATTACTGAAACTTTCCGTTTTGGAGATATTTACGAAAATCATACTTATAATGTCCAATGTTTTGGCCATTATATATAACATATCATCACAGGCATTTTAAAACAAGCTAATGATAGAGCCTGTGATGATACCGTTAAGCAAGTTGTCGACGTTTTTGCGTGGAGTTAAAATTATTCATGAAGACATAAGCAGGTTCTTGTCGACAAATATATTTCATTTAATGAATATGCAGTCAGTAACGATACTCTTATAAAAGTTTTCGACATTTTCGTGTGTAAAAAGTATATAAGCTGGTTCTAGTCAATGAATGCATTATATTTAATGACTATTTAGCTCGTAGAATGAACCCGTAATGATATTGTTATGAAATTTCTCGGCATTTTTGCATGTAAAACGTAATTCTTAAAGACATATGCAGGTTCTAGTCGACCAATGCATTTCACTTAATGAATATTCAGCCCGTAGATATCGCCCGTAATGAACTTGTCTTTTCGACATTTACGTGTAGAAAGTAATTCTTAAAAACATAAGCAGGTTCTGGTCGACGATTACACTGAATTTAATGAATATTCAGTGCGTAGATAGAGCCTGTATGGTATTATTATGAAAGCTATTGATATTTTTGCTCGTAGAAATTAATTCTTAAAGACATAAGCTAGTTCTAGTTGAAGAATAGATTTTACTTAATGAATAGTCAGCCTTTAGATAGAACCCGTAATGATATTGTTAAGAAAGTTGTCTGCATTTATTAATGTAGAAAGTAGTTCTTAAAGACATAAGCAGGTTCTAGTCGATGAATGCATTTTGTTTAATGAATATTCAGGAAACAGTCGAATAAAACAATTCTTTGTGCTATAAAAATCAATAATCAATTAATATTCTCCAAACAATTCGATGAAACAGTCATTCTCACTACAGAAATAAAATAAACACTGTTAAATACACTACAGAGAAGAAGTTTTGCTAATTTAGGAGCAACCGAAAATTTCGAAATCTGGATGAAATTTGAAATCATCAGGAGTATTCTAACAGTGGTTTATTGAATTTTACATTGCGGTAATGATGCGTTAGTTTCTGCATTCGAGGTAATGGTTCATTAGTTTATGAGCTAGAAGCTAATTAATCGTTACAAAAAGTTCTAGAACTCGACTCCTATTGAAGTTAGAATTTCCAAACCGGTAATCCTTACCTGCCACTTTTCACCCCATTTGAATGCTTGAGTTTACGCTGAGTCAACGCCCACCCTCGTGGAAAAAAAAAATACCATCTGTTTCTTTTTGCAGGAATACCGTATAGAAAGTAGCACGTAAATATATAGGAAAGTTTTAATCTACAATCATCAATAATCCCTATTTTTTTTCCCTTATAGTCTTGTTAGTCACTTATAGAATTTTCAAAGAATTTAGTTCTGCGCTATAAATCAATGTAAATTTCCTGAAAATTCCAGAATTCTGTTTTTGTTGAAGTTAGAGCTTCCAAACATTGGCAACCCTAAACTACAAATTTTTACCAAATTGTGTCGCTAAGACGCTAAAATCAGTGCCAAAACCAAAATCTGCGTTGGCTGTAAACTTGGCGGCTTGTCGAAATTAATGATCAAATTTGGCGACAAATATTGTTTCAGGATAGCCAGAATTAGTAAATATTTTCTCAATTTTAACATAATTAATTGTTTTAGCAACATACATCGTTTCTCGTCGCTAATTTTCGCCAAAGAGAACAAAAGTAGGCCATCTATACTCGACTGATTTTTATTGAACTCAAGCTGTTCATTTGGCAATAAGAGATTCTGTAATAAGCCGTGGAGCACTATTCCTGAACAACAACAACAAAAAAAATATCATATTTGTCTCCGCAGTATAGATAATCCAATCATCATGACTTTTGCAGCTTTTTCTTTTTCCCTCTTGCTTTTTTTCAGGAATTTACAGGCTGGAACCTGCCTGTTTATTTTCGAATCCGTTATCTTACAAAAATGCAATATTTTCATAATAATATATATGTATTCCAAGTCATGTAGTGCCAACAGCAGATTTTTTTTTTAATGTTTTGGTTCAAAAACCTTTTTCACTTTCATTTTTAAGCAATATGTTTTTCAACCTTAAAATGACTTGCTACCATAATCCTATAACCATAACACGTATATTTCAGGCCTGTGCTCTCTACTTATAGTGGATAGCAGCGAAAAGTTATGTTATTCTATGGGAAAATTTTTTACTAAGATTACTCACTACCTAATTTCTTTTCTTTCTTTCTTTCTTTTTTTTTTCTACTGCCGTTTTACACTTAAAAAAAAAAAAAAAAAAAAAATCACAACTGCTCAATTGGTTCATTTTTACAAAAAAGGATATTTTTAATTTTTTCTTAAATTTTATTTTGCAGCGAAAAATTAACTAAAAATGCGTTTTCTTGCGATTAAAAAATTAATCAATTTCTGGAAAACGACAGCAAATTGAACAAGTAGGATTGTTTGAGTGTGAAAATAGAAAGAAAAACAAAACAAACAAACAAAAAGCATGAGAAATCGAGTCATTTTTATCACGATAAGATTAAATTATTATTTGATTTTAATCTTAACGTGATTAAATTCAAATAATTTTTAATTTAATGAATAAATAACTCTGAACGTAAACACTATAAATTACGAAACTTTCAAAAGTTGTTCCAGGTCAAAATAATAAGCACAGCTCTTCATCGGGTAAAAAAAAAAAAAAAAAAAAAAAAAAAAAAAATGAGCGCGAGCACAACTTAACCGCAACTTGCGTCTACCAAAATGGTGGGGGTGTCTGGGTTAAGGACGATTGTCTGCACGAAATACCTAGGCCTGAGTGAGGTGCCCTGAGTGCACAGATTATCATACAGAAAGGACAGTGAAGCTAAAACGCGAACCGGAAATATAGTAGCACCACTAGTGTCAACAGAGGGGAACAACATGTTCTAAGTCTACATGTATAGCATATTTTGTCGAAAATTGTTTTTCCATTTCGCGTGTAGTTAGTAGCAGGTTAGTATGTGAAGTTTTCTTTTCTTTACTTTCTACTATTTTTGAATTCACAGAATCTTATGAAAACATTCACAACTATTTTTCTAAGAAATAACATTAATTTTTGTTATGTTTGAAAATATATTTTGCCAAACACATTCATATTCATGTACAAATTAAAATAATAAACCGTAATTCTGAAATAGCAGTATGAAATCTTAAATATTTAATATTGCTTTGTTTAAATAATACAAAATGCTTTAAAATGAAAAAAATATTTTTTATGTATACTTTCGAAATTTATTTGTTTAATATTTAGTACTCGCTTCTTAAAATAAATTGCTTTTGACAATCGTATTTGTAAACAGTAACAAAGTTGACAAACGAAAACATCAGTATAATGGTTGATTGGTTGGTTTTTGGGTTTAACGTCCGCTATGAACATAGATACAATAAAAATAAGACGAGCGATTGCATAAACTGGAGAGCTTGAGAAACTTACAGCCGTTGCCAACACGGTCACTGTGGTCAAAATTTGGTTACCACTGAACATACGGGAGTGTCCTATCTGTATAATAATCTGTGCCTATGTGCAGTCTTTCTATCCAGTATTTAAGTAACTTTTGATAAGAAAAAAGAAAAAAAAAATACAGAAAATTCAGGAAGGCTAGGCTGACGAGCGCCATATGTCTACAAACTTGGCACCTCTCGTCTACCTGCTTCGAGAATAGAATCTCTCAGCCACAGGTGGCGAAGGTCTATAAGAAATTCAAAGTGGTTTCTTCATATGGCTTACTCTGAAACACCATTTGTTGAATTTTGGACTAATGCTGCTATCTACCGAACTGAAAAGAGAAAAATATTTAAAAATCGACTGAAACAAGAAAAATATATTGATTAATTGGTGCATAAAAAATGTTTAATGTTCAGTTTTAGTGTAAAACCAATAAACTTTAAAGGGTTAACTGAACATACATCACTTTGAAGAGAGGAAAAATAAACCTTACCTCACGTGCATTTTGAGCCAATTTTCCAGCTTCTGCGTACTGTCCACGCGACCGAAGAGTGTTAAACTTCTGAAGAAAAAGATCTTCAGCACCAGGAAGATTATTTCTCACAGCCATGCGCAAAGTGAGATCTGAATTTTTTAGAACATTTTTTATGTAAGGAATCAAGTTGTCTTCATCTACACTCACGGACAGTACCTGTAAAAAAAATTTAAACCAAAAGTACAGAATAGAAATTTAATTCGTCAAAAATATCAGCACATAACACACTGAGAAAAAAAAAATAACAATTTCAAGTCTCTTGATTCAATATATTCCTTTAAATGTCTCATAGTTCAAAACTAGAAAAAAAAAAAAAAAAAAAAAACTATACACTGTAAAAGAAGCTGCAGTAACATTACGGACAAAGCCTGGCAGCAGAGATTCCAGACAAAGCCCGTAGGCCATCCAAAGCTATCCAAACAGGTTTTCATTATAGGACCGATTTCAAACTGTGTTTATTAAGTATAGGCGTAATTGGACTTTTTAGACTAGAAGAAGATTGTTTTTAGCTGTATTCCGTTCAATGGAGGAAGGACTGAAGTATTTCGAAAGCAGAACCTGTTATATATGATGTACATGTACATATCTGATGGTCATATTCAGATAAAACAGCTTTGTTTTTTAACAATGAAGATCATACATAATAATCATAAGACTTATCTACAAATGGCTAATTACATATTCATCTCATACTGAAATAATGGCCAACCACACGAAGAGTTCTGAGCTCAAAGCTGGTAGATGGGAGGTGCTGGGTTTGATCCCAGGTCAAGCTCATCGACCTAGCCTTTTGGAGTTTTCCGTGATTTCCTCCGAAACTCAAGTAAATGCGGGCTAGGACCCCTTAGAAAGACCCCCCACGGAGGTCACTCCCCTATAGGCCTAGGACACATACGGAGTCATTCGACCTGAAATTATCCAACCAACCAGCCAGTCAACCATATTGAAATAAACTTTATTTTAGCGTATTGTAAAATTGCAATGTGGAAACAAAATTAAAATTTTCCGTTTTCTAAGACTTAACTAAAAGGTTAAGAGCAATTAAAATGCTGTATGTAAATAAATAAATAAATAAATAAATGCGTTTAGTGGATAAAACAACTATTAGGTTGTAAATTATAAACACATTTTTTAGAGATAATGTATATTAGGTTGTTGTTTGTGTTTTACATACCTGGTTTCAAATCAAGAAACCATTTTAGCTTTCTTTTTTAATGTTTTCGTGTCAATACACAAAGAAAATCAATTTCATCAATAACAATTATTCATTTTCAGTCAGATGGGAATTCTTTAAATTAAGTTAAGAAAACAATAGCTTATTAAAGACAATTATTGTTTTATTATTGTTTCTATGCGTGGTGCACGCATAATTAAACACATTCAATCAGTATAGATAATAACCACAGTTTCAGTTTGAAAAATAGAAGCGTTCTCTGACGACGTCACTGAAATAATAGCATTTGAAGGGAGTTTCCTGTAAGAAAAAGGTTTGGTGAAAGATAAGAGCAATTTGCATAGATTAAAGGCTTTTTCGAGTAAAAATTCAAAAAAATATACTTTCAAAACATCAATTTAGGGTCTACGACCGTTTAGCTAGCAAAACGGTCGTTTTCCAGATTTATGATCATTTCCTAAATTATGCTTTCAAAACATTAATTTACTGATTATAACCGTTTAGGTAGCAAAACGGTCATTTCTCCTAAAATTATACGGTCAAATACCGTAATTTTACATTTTTTTTCCAGTGTATTAAAAAAAAAGACAAAAAAAAAAAAAAAGTTATATTTTTTAATTTTGACACAAGATTATTTTGTTATAGAATGTATTTCAAATAATTTTAATATACCATGACAATTATTATTATTATTATTATTATTATTTTTATCTGCTCATGTCTTTTAATCCGCGTTTGTAATGATCGATAGATGGCGTTTTTTCAGCTCTTGTTGTTAGTAAATATTACAGCCACGTGTATCTATTTTTGTTATTCTACTTAATATTCGTACTATAATTTCTCCGCCATTACATCATGGAAAATTGATTGCTTTTGGAAAAAAATATTTCAGTTTATTCAAAGTTCGATCGGAAGTAGATTTTTAACTGAAGTTGAACAAATATTAGTTTCAAATCATCTGATTAATTCTTTACTTCCATTAGCCGAAGCAACTGAAATTTTAAATTTGTCACTTGGAAATTAATGGAAGCTTAATTCTGGATTTCTTGGTCCTTTGGAGTTACACTGGAGCACACAACAGTATGTGTTATCTTTTTTACCGGATTTATTAATTTTTATTCAATAAATATATGTGAAACTAAACATCGGCTAGCAATGGCGGCATGATGGAATTCGAATTAAAGCATATTTATTGTAATTTCCCCTTAGCCCACCAGAGGGCGAGCATTTCATTACAATCGCGGATTGTTTCTCTTTTAATTTCTGTTTTATTTATTTATTTATTTTAATTAGGCTGGCGAGAAAGTTCTGTCGTATTGTGAATAAAGTATTTGAATTTTAATTATATAAAAATACATAAGAAACTACCTTTTGTTTTCCGATGACTGCCGCTGGAAAATAAAAAATTCCTTTTCGGCAAGCTTAAAAGCAAAGGTTAGAAAAGTAAAGAAATATTACATATGCATTAACAAATACTTAGCCAATGGCTTTGTTACCACACATTGCATTATTTACGTCGCTATTCTATTTTTAAGAAATTTAATTATCAACTACTACTATTCATTCTACTTAAAATTTTAGGCTACATTTATTGGTCAGTAAATGTTTCAATTTTTTAAAATCCAAGCTCATAATCATTCAACAAATAGAAGCTATAAAGATATACAATTTGGTGACAAAAGTTGCGACTTAGCAATGAAATTTGTGATTTGGTGGCAAAATTTGATAGTTGACGACGAAATTTTTGACATGGCGATGAAATTAGTTATTTGATGACAAAATTTGGCGAGCTTGGCGATGAAAAATGGCAGCTTTGGTGTCATTATATTTTCTTCCCAAGCAAAAACCTCATATCTCTTTACAGATCAATATCTTATTTCCACAAGATAAAAAGTCAAAGGAAGCTGTAATGTATTACTCTCAATTTTAATCGTAAATTTAAATTCTTGCGTAAACCGGTGTTCTAAACTATTCACCAAAAACTTTTACCAAAACTAACGTATTATTACTTTCTTCTGTATTCAATAGAAGAAAGTATTGGATTCGTAAAAATTTTCGACCACGGGTTTTTGATGGATTTACACGTTTTGAGAGCTGTAGAACACGATTTGACCATTTTTACAAAATGTCTGTCTGTCTGTGTGTGTGACAAAATTTTGTGGCAACTGTATCTCAGGAACTACTGCACAGAATTTCATACAAATTGGTATGTAGTTGCACCTTGACATAAATTACTGACTATCAACTTTTGGTAAAAATTGTCTTACAGGTTGCGTTGCCATTCCGCTTTTTCTAAATTTTTAACATGGTGATATAGGACAAAATTTTGCATAAATGTGCATAAAGAGAATTATTTTTTAGTAATCATTATGAAATCTACAGAATTATTTATAATAGAGATAGTCAACTGGGAAAAAAGTTTTGTATGCGTAGGAGCCTCGCCACCCCCTTCCCCCTGGGGGGGAAGTCCCCCCCTCGAGGGGAGTAAATTTTCAAGATGGGTATCTTTCAAAAGGTCTCGTCAATAACTTTAAAATGAATGGTTGAACTATAAATCTGTGATAATTTAAAACAAAGTTATCGATTTTTTTTACTTTTAACGAAAAAAAAAAAACTGAAAAAAATCGTAATTTTTTTTTTTTTTTTTCGAAATTTAACCAAACTTGGTATGTAGTTGGCCCCTGACATAAAATGGTGCTGATTAGATTTGGGGATCAATCGCTCAACAGGTGGCGCTGTGATCGTACTTTTTCTAAATTTTTAACATGGCAGTATAGGACAAAATTTCGTATAAATGTACATAATGAGAGTTATTCTTAATCTGTGATTGTAAAATTAATATGAATTATTGATAATAGTAGTAGTTAATTAGGGAAAAAAAATTGTGCATGTGGGGGCATCGCTTCCCCCCCTAGGGGGAAGTACCCCCAGGGGGGGGGGGGAATTTTTAAGATGGGTATCGTTCGAAAGGTCTCGTCAATACCTTTAAAACGAATGGTTGAACTATAAATATGTGATAATTTTAAACGAAGTTATCGATTTTTTTTTACTTTTAACGAAAAAAATCTGAAAAAATATCGCTCTTTTTTTTTTTTTTTAAGATATTGTTGCTGAGTGAATTTGTATAGGAAAATATAGAAGAAAGTCTTGTGGTGGCCACAACATACTAGTTTTAATTTTATATTTTTAAATGATTAGTTAAAGCTGTTAGCATGGCTTTTATATTTTCAGCTGTCTTTTTTATTATTTTTTGCACGTGACGTAAGCATCAGATTATAAATTTAAACAATTAGAGGCAAAGGAAAAGTCGGCTTTATTACAATTGACGAAAAATCATTTTTTAACTTGTAACTTTTAAGCATTTGGAGTTATAGAAAAAGTTTAAATACAAAAATTGTTCGTTAGGGTAAGGCGGTAATTCGCCTGATTTGAAGTATTTTCCAATTTTCAATATTAAAGAAATTAAGGGCAAATGAAAATTTCCACCCACCACCATTTCCACCCCCTTTGAGCTGGTTACCCCATCTACGAACTTGACCGAGATTTTCACTGTCCTGAACCCCTTTTATCCAACCACAAACTGAGCATCACTTTCCATTGATGAATATCTGGTTTTGCAATAATGGTGGCAGATGTTCCAAGTTTGCAGTAAACTTTTTTTCTCTTTGTATTCTTATAAAGGATCCAGTTTTTATCTTCCGTAATGAGTTTGTGCAAAAAAAGCTCCACATTGTGTCAAACAAGAACAGATGAACAGAGTTTCAAACGATCCGATAAATTTCTTTCAGTCAAAATGTGTACAGCCCAAATAGTCTTCTTCAAGACAAATAGAGGATGTTTTATGTGTTCCTCAGCAATCAAATGGTACATGCCGAGTTCCTTTGCAACTCTCTAGTGTTTATAGGTGGATTACTCTCCAAAATGATCCTCAAACTGCCATTATTGAATTTGGATAGCCGCCCAGATCGATGATCTTCATTGACACTGAAATTTCCGGAATTAAATTTGGCAAACAATCTTTAGCATATCCGGACATTTAAAACTTCACTTTCTAACGTGCCACTTACGTTTTTATAAACAACCAACGATTTGCTTCTTTTCTGGAACTCATACCAAATGCAATGCATAAATGCACTTTATCCATTGCCATCTTATTCACTCTGTACTTATTCACTCTGCAACTGACTAATGGAGAGTATATTGAAAGTAGTTTTCTTATATCACAAGAGAGGTACGCTAAATAATAAGACTCCACACGACGCATTCTACTTGCTTGTCTTGACCTGACAGTTAAAATTACCTGCAGGTAACAAAATAAGACAGAACTTTCATACCAACATAATAATTTCTCCAACTTCCTAGCATTAGGACCGGTTAAAGTTTTGAGGGTAGATCAAATCCAAGTTAAAATATTAAATCTAACTGTAGTTTTTTATTGGTTTGTATCAATTTAGAAATTCAGATCAAAATCCTGGAATTTTTTGCACCACATTTCGTTACCTTTTTTATATATTATCGGAAATCCTTTGTCCTAATTGCATTTACGTAAAATAGGAATACTATTATTACAGCATTTAGAATAAACAGTGTGGAAAGCGGCGAATAAAATTGTACTAAAAAAATTAAGCCTGTCACCAGATGTCATTGTAATCGAAGCTAGTGTCACGACAACAAAACCGAGACTCCCTATTGGTTAATTATATGCTTAGATCACGTGATTAAACTGATAAAACTGGGAAAAGCCAATCAGGTCTTCGATTTGTGCAATAGCTTCGATCACAGCGACATCTGGGTAAGCTTAATTTTTGTAGCATCATTTTAACATCACGGTTATAGGCGATTGCCACACTGTTTATTCTAGACGCTGTACTATTATTGTCACAAATATTACGTCAAATAGTCAAATTACGTGATTCTGCCCACAGTGTTCTCTCAAGCCTACTAACTTCTAAATTCCAGGTCAAACAACTTTGAATGCTGCCTTTGCATACCTAAACAAAATACATCCTGGATCGGCTAGCTCTTTTGGCAAGAATCATTCAGAACACTTTTTATTCTCCTATTTCATTTTTTTTTATTCTCTATCAATTCTACCTTAAATACATAGCGCAGCAACAATGACTGAATAGCACCTAACAATTTTTTGATGTCTATGTTTTGCCAGTAATTTATCATTTTAAATACCACTTTATATATAAATCAAGTTTTGTATTATTCCTTTGAAGATATGGGCTACAAACGATTAATGAAGTTTATTATATATATAAAAAAAAAAAAAAAGTGGTAAAGGACTGCTAAAAACCTTGTGGTATAACGAAAAATATCAAGTCATATCAGAAAATAAGGGTATGCCCAATTTGTAAGTAAAAAACGGTCGTGACCGTAAAAATTAAACGGGCGAAGGCCTGTAAATTTATGTTTTTTTTTTTTTTTTTTTTTTTTTTTTTTTAAACAATGTTTGCATTGCACACTTGCACAAATGCATAATTTATTCATACAAAAAAAAAAGTGAAAAGAAATAATCATAATTAAAAGAATTACAATCGTAGAAGTGTTGAAGGAAAATCATTAAAATGAGCGAATTTGGCCAGATAAGTAACCCGTAGAGGCAACTGAAGCCATTGACCCACATCAATAAGAAATTGCACCCGCTCTAAGGATAACATATGGCAGTTTTTCTGCCCTATTGGAACTAAGGATTCCAATTTCTTATTAAATATATATATTGAAAATAAACGATAAAATTAACGAATTTTTATATAAATGACCCCAGAGGCAACTGAAGATATTAACTCAGATCAACAAAATTTTGCACACATACTAACAATAGCATAAGGCAACTTTTCCGCAATATCGGAAATTTTATATATATATATATATATATATATATATATATATATATATCGATACACCCTAATGTGGAATGTCATTGGCGATGTTCTATGTTGTTATTTATTATTTAAAATTTACGGATACATTTTTCCAAATTTCATGCCAGGTAAAAGTATGTACTAAATTTTAATCACATTAAAAGTGAGACAATATACACTAAAAATGTACAATTTAAAACATTAAAAACACAAAATATAAATTTAAACGTTTCGAGCCTTTTACAGGCTCCTCATCCGTAAAAACATCAAATGTAAATGCTGAGAAGAACATCAGACCTTCATTAAGAGAATAGAACTTATTCAGTTATTCAGTGGAAACTGCGCATGCTTTTTTAAGCGGTGAAAAATGTTGATTTGTGTACCAGCGCTGTAAGAAAATTCTTGAATGATAATTTAAACAGTTAGATATGATTATTTTAGTATTGTTGAAATCTGGTAAATGGTCAGTTTCTATGCCATGCTGTACAATTTCCGAACGTATATCACTGTTTTTGAAATTTCTTTTGTGTTCAAGAATTCGAGTATGAAGAGAATGGCCAGTTTCACCGATATAAGCCGAACTGCAAGATTTACAAGGGATATTATAAATAACACCTGTACTGGAAAAAGGGGGGGGGGGATAAGTGGTTTAAAATTAGAGATTGGGGTTTATAGGAAACAGATATATTAACAGTGCGTAAAACTTTGACAATAGTTTCAGAAATATTTTTATAATAAGGAATAGTAACGAACAATTAGGTGACTTAGAGGAATTAATTTCATGATTAACCTTATTAAAGTTACACTCTTTTAATTTCCTTTTAAGCCAACGAGAGGGATAGTTATTACACTTTAAGTCTGAAAAAATCCTTTTAATTCCAACTGGAAAATCTCATCAGTACTGCAATATGATTTAGCGCGGTGAAGTAAAGTATGGAAAATAGCAGATTTCTGTGAAGAAAAGAAAGAATATCAGAAACATGTTGATTATCAGTGATTATAAAAATATCGTCCACATATCTACACCAAAAATAAATTTTATCATGTAAATCAGAATTAATTTTATGTTTCTGATATTCTTAATTATGCTAATTCCGTTAATTCTTCAATTCAATTTACTTTAGAACAAGAAAAAGACAATAAACTCCCTTTCTTAGATATTTTAATTGAGCGGTCGCCTTTTGATATTTATTCTAAATTTGTTACTTCTGTTTATAGGAAACCTACATTTTCAAGCCAGTATTTAAATTTTAATTCAGCTAACCCTTCTTCACATAAATCTGCTGTTTTCCATACTTTACTTCACCACGCTAAATCATATTGCGCAAGTACTGATGAGATTTTCCAGTTGGAATTAAAAAGGAATTTTTCCGACATAAATATTTATCCCTCTCATTTGTTTAAAAGGAAATTAAAAGAGTATAACTTTAATAAGGTTAATCATGAAATTAATTCCTCTAAATCACCGAAATCGTTCGTTACTATTCCTTACTATAAAAATATTTCTGAATCTATGGCCAAAGTTTTACGCACTGTTAATATATCTGTTTCCTATAAACCCCAATTTTTAATTCGTAATTTCCTTTCTAATTTTAAACCCGTTATCTCCCTCTTTTACCGTACAGGTGTTATTTATAATATTCTTTGTAAATCTTGCAGTTCGGCTTATATCGGTGAAACTGGCTGTTCTCTTCATACTCGAATTCTTGAACAAAAAAAAAAAAAAAAAAAAAAAATTTCAAAAACCGTGATATATGTTCGAAAATTGTACAGCATGCCATAGAAATTGACCATTTACGTGATTTTAACAATACTAAAATAATCATATCTAACTGTTTAAATTATCATACAAGAATTTTCCTGGAGGACTTGTACACAAATCAACATTTTTCACAACTTAATGAGGCGTGCGCAGTTCCCGCTGAATACGTTGTACTCTCTATGGCCATATATCACACGGGAGCATATACTCAACACAACATTATACGCAACATGTTCACTATGCTGAACGAACGAGAAACCGGTCAGCTGTCCGTAGGGTTTCCCCGAATTGATAGCGTGATGTATTCCCTTCTCTAAAGGTATTCCAGGAAAAGATCCTGTTTATTCCTCCTATTGGTCAATTCTGATCAGCACGTTTAACATACTCAGCTTTTTCTAAACGGTTTCGTAAAAGTTGATCAACCGAAAACTTGCTGTCCTTGAACAAAATCTGCCTGAGTATGTTGGGTAAAATGCTGAATGAAAGTCTTTCGTTTGATATGGCCATTAAAGAAGGTTTGTTGTTCTTCTCAGCATTTACATTTGATGTTTTACTGATGAAGAGCCTGTAAAAGGCTCGAAACATTTAAATTTATGTTTTGTGTTTTTAATGTTTTAAATTGTATATTTTTAGTGCATATTGTCTCACTTTTAATGTGATTAAAATTTAGTAAAACTATACGAGACGTAATGTTTTTAAATATTTTAAAAATAAAAGTATTTAATAGGGTGCAATTAAAAAACTTTTTTTTTTCTTTCAGTCTCAAGATATACACTGCTGTTTGTAAAAAATGCAACACCATGAAGAAATCATCAGAATTAAATGAAATTTGCTGCAAATGTCAATTATAGGATGTTATGCAAAATAGTAAAGTTTCAGAGCCACCGCGCATGCGTGGTGTGCGCAGCGCCCTCTGAACTGATGCTGAAAGCGTATAAATAGAGGGCTGTAGCGGGACGTTGAAAATAGTTAATGATTATTTGTTAGTGGTGAACGTTTAGTGAGACCTAAGTATGTCTCCACGACGGAAGAAGGAGAAATTCCAACAACTTACGGAGTTTGAACGAGGGGGGATTATCGGCCTTCGAGAAGGAGGATTTTCCTATCGCGCAATAGCAGCTCGTGTGACGAGGAACAGTTTCACAGTGATGCGAGCTTGGAAGCAGTGGACCGACGAGCACCGAACAGCTCGAAAAACTGGCAGTGGACGACGGAAGGTGACGTTAGCGCGCGACGATTGACACCTCCTCCGCATGGCGGTGAATGACCGTACAGCTTCCTCCAGGCAGTTGGCAGCTTGTTGGTGTACTACTACAGGTGTACTAATGTCGGCTTGTGAATTCGTCGACGTCTGCTGCAGCGTGAACTGCGTGCAAGGGTGCCTTTTTACAGGATCCCCCTCACGGCAAACCAACGACGGCTGTGTCTGCAAGGGGCTCATGAGCACAGAGCCTGGCAAGCTGATTGGCACCAAGTTGTCTTTTCAGATGAATCACACTTCAATTTGTGGGACCAGGATGGCCGCGTTCGTGTTAGACGCTAAGCCGGTCAACGCTGCCTTCCAGAGTGCGCTATCGAACGTCATAGTGGCCGAACATCCGGAGTTATGGTCTGGGGTGCGATTTCGTATCATGGACGATCCAATTTGCTACGAATTGAGTGTTATCTCAATAGCCTGGAGGAAGCTGTACGGTCAATCACCGCCATGCGGAGCAGGTGTCGATCGTCGCGCGCTGACGTCGCCTTCCGTCGTCCACTGCCAGTTTTTCGAGTTGTTCGGTGCTCGTCGGTCCACTGCTTCCAAACTCGCATCACTGTGGAATTGTTCCGCTGCACACGAGCTGCTATTGCGCGATAGGAAAATCCTTCTTCTCGAAGGCCGATAATCTGCCCCCGTTCAAACTCCGTAAGTTGTTGGAATTTCTCCTTCTTCCGTCGTGGAGGCATACTTAGGTCTCACTAAACGTTCGCCACTAACAAATAATCATTAACTATTTTCAACGTCCCACTACAGCCCTCTATTTATACGCTTAGAGTATCAGTTCAGAGGGCGCTGCGCACGCCAAGCATGCGCAGCGCCATTTTTGCATGCGCAATTTTTTTTTTTTTTTTTTTAAATAAAGAATTGTGCCAATAAAATATATAAATAAATAAAATAAAATAAAATAAATGAAAAGGCATCGCCAGTATGGCGACAAAAGTTTTAAAAAAATTGCCATGTGGATCCTATACTGAAGCTTGGAAAGTACAAAAACTGAGTCGTCAGATATGAGTTTTATTTTGAAACCGTTCCTTGACAGATTTCGGTTTAACAATCATTTTACAATATTAATCTGTTTCTAATAATAATTTGGATCGTGAGAAATTAAAATTTTAAATTGGGTGGTAAAACTGGTTCACGATTTATGAGTTTCGAATTTTAAAAGCAATTAAGCAAAGAAACAAACTGCGAAAATTTCGCACTGACTTGCTAGTAAGAACCAATGTAATAAATAGATTAACTTACCTGTCCTTTTGTGTCAACACCAATAATACCAAACGTGGCTTCTTGGGAAACAGTGACACGAATATCATGGTAACTCATTCTACTCGTATAAATGAGTGAAGCTGTTTCTACATCATACAAATGGACGTACCCACTTAAGATGAGGTATATTATGTTATGTTTCGAACTCGTCTAGGGAAGAGAAATAATACATGAATAAACAGAGATTAATAGATACAGTACGCTAAATGGAAACAATTATTTAAACTAACACGCCCAATACCTGAATTTCTATCGGAATATCATCTTCGACCTCAGTTGGCAAATATAAATCGATAGCTTTCTCAGTATAGCGCTGATGGTTGCTTGGAGGCTGACCTAGTTCTTTTATATGTAACTGAAAAAAAGGAAAGACATAAGACTATTATGTAGTTGTCAAGTCTTCTTGAGGTTTCAGATGATTACATGCCAATATTTTATAATAGCAAACATCAAGATGTCAAATCGTAGCAAAATGATATAAGGGTTTTCTAATAAAAAATTGTGGTGATAAACCTCAAGAAGATGGTGCACCTAATAAATAGTTTTTTTTTTTTTTTTTTACAAAGACAATTTATAAGGTGTCTCATTTCAGAAAATTACTGTCTTAGAGTTACTAGATCTTGTACGCTATATACTGAAATGCATCAATGTTAGGTTTATTAAAATTTCTTGAAAACTATTTAACATTTAAAATTACCTTAACATTTTCATTACCATTATGTATATCTTCTGGGAAAAAATAAAATATGTATTAAATAAATTACTTGAATATGTTTCATTCAATAGACGGTGAATTTCCTTAACTGGAGGTTCTATCCACCTATTCATGATAGTTACAAGTCTAATAGGTAAAAACAGAAAATCTTCAGAAAAGAGTTTCGTATTACACTTTAAACTGGCCTTGGAACATACGTGTCCCAGTGGTAGCGAAAGGGTTAAAATATTCACTGCTAATTATTTCTAACCTTCCTCCCGATTTGATATTATTAGAGTTTAAGGCAGCCCATCAGACCAAGTTTTTCTCTTTCACTATGCAATTCTAGGTGATTTTTGAGATTTAGTATTTTAAACGATAACTCACTTAAAAATAAGAGTTGATTTTTTTTTCTTTTGACTGTAAAATCCTGCTGGCTGTTTATCTCAGTGAGAAATTAACAAATAAATTAAAATAGTTTACTTGGAGATTAAAAATTGGAGTTCTGAGATGATTTAATGAAATTATATATATATATATATATATATATACTGCTCGACATTGAAAAGACAACACCAAGAAGGAATGATAATAACGGAATGAAATTTGTTGGACACATACATTATAGTAGGAAGAACAATTGATTGAAATTTCAGAAAATTTGGAGTAGTATGTACTGAGAAAACAGTACATAAAGCAGCGAACTCTGTGAGCAATAACAGCACATATCTGCCTAGGCATTGAATCGAACAGCGATTGGATGACATGTACGGGTAGAGCACTTCATGAAGCTTCAACACGATGCCACAATTCATCGATCGAAGTTACTGGTGAATGGTGGGGGGGGGGGGGGGCAGTCGCTTTTCAACGATTAAACAGTAATTTTCATTGGTGCGAGATCAGGAGAACGCGCTGGCCAGAGAAACCCCCGTGGTTTTCTCCTAACTCCTACTCCTTTTCAATATCTTTGCCCTTTCGCCTCCCCCCCCCATTCTATTCCTACTAATAATTCTACACTCGAAAATATCCGCAATTGATTTAGCTTGCCTTAAAACCTAAATATACCAATTAAACACTGTAACTTTTTTTTTCCTTCCCCCCCTCCTCAAGCCCTCCCCAATAATACTATTCTTTCAAAAATATTCACAATCGAATTATCGGACATTAAAACCAAATACTACGAAATTTCAACGGCATATCTCAATTCAAAATACTGCAAAATATAAAAGAAAACTTAATCTTATCCCAATAAAAATGTAATTTTTTGTTTATTCATATATTTTCATGAAAATTGAACAGTAGCTTTATAATATGCTGTCTAATCCGAATACTAATTTAGATGTAACTTAACGAAAATTTGAAAAAGTTTGAAAATTGCAATTTCTCCCCCCCCCCCCACACACACTATAAAACACGTGATATCTTAATTGGTTAAAATCATTTCCCTTTTCATCGCAGACGGTCGTCTGCCTGTTGCCAACTAAATTTTATACTTTAGTTAATTTTAAAAAATCTAATTGTTGCATCGATCAGCAGCTTGCAATCTTAGATTTGGAAAAAATTCCCCTTTCATTTGGTACCGAATTCGTAACGATCGGACTAATATTTCTAATTTATTTTACACTCTTTCTGCTTTGAACTCCATTAAAATATCCATTTTTATGCAATCGCGGTGAATTTTAAGTCATTGAGATCGCTTTTTGATTAGACATAGGTCGATATTTTAATTAATATCTCTGGAACTAATTAAATTTTTTAAATTCTGTTTTCGCTATCCCCTCGGAAAGGCTTCTGAGCCCCCGTATATCAAATTTTGTACTTCTGCGTTCTGTAGGAGCTGAACGTATAAATGAACAGAGAGACAGACAGACAGACATCTTCTTTTATTATCATACATTATCGCAAATCGATGGTTAAACCTTTCGTTTCAAAGGTATTGACGAGCTCTTTTGAAAGATTTCCACCATGAAAATTTACTCCCCTCGAGGGGGAACTTCCCCCTCAGGGAGAGAGGCGAGGCGCCTACATACACAATTCTTTTTCTCAAGTAGACCATGTCTATTACAAATAATTCTTTTAAATTTCATAATGATTATTAAAAAATATTTCTCTTTATGCACATTTATACAAAATTTTGTCCTGCAACAAACTATTGCAAATTTAGAAAAAGCAGGATGGCAACGCAAGCTGTAGGACAATTTTTACCAAAAGTTGATAGGCACTAATTTATGTCAATGTGTAACTACATACCATGGTATGTATTCATACAAATTACAATTTGTATGAAATTCTGTGCAGTAGTACCTGAGATACAGTTGCCACAAAATTTTGTTGCACACACACACAGACACAGGAAAACAGACAGACGGACATTTTCTAAAAATGGTCAAATCGTGTTCTACAGCTCTTAAAACGTGTCAATCCATCAAAAACCCGAGGTCGAAAATTTTTACGAATCCAACATTGAAGGAAGTAATAAAAGAGGCTCTAGGAAAGGATCCATGCTGTTGTATGCATATATATCTACTTTAACCCTTTGCGGCGCAAGACAATTCGGATTATTTAAATTATATTGCCACCGAATTCATGAACTAAATTAAACTAAAAGAAATTTTAAATTTTAAGGTTAAAAAAACTGGCCTTTTCCGATATGTTATAAACGTAAATTTTTGCTAAAAAATTTCCGGGATGAATTTTTGCAGCTGGATCTTAAATTTTGCGTCCTCGCAGCGAGGACGCCGCGCGTTAAGGGGTTAAAAAACTAGAGTAACTGTTACCAAACCAATCTTGTACAAATAAGTAAATGAATAAAAAAGAATTATTCCTACTTATTAGATGCTACCTGTATAAATTTGCAGCATAATGAAATATTGTAATTTACATTCGAACAAAAGCAGTTTTTTTTTTTTTTTTCCAGTTGATATAATTAACGCTATCGAAGCAATCGGGAAAAAAAAATATTGAAAATGATTAAAAATTATAATAATGATGTAAGAACTCATATTGCATTCCAGTAAGAAAAGTCGTACGTCATAAAAATGCCGTATTTGAGAAAAATCAACTTAAAGGTAACAATTGTGCGTTGGCAAGCATTTATCACAACTGCCTCTCAGGTGGATAATTTTCTAGATAGAGATGAGAAGCTCTTTGTGTATGTTGCCGGAGTGCGATAGGTCACTTCCCAGGCTATTTCCAAAATCAAAATAATTAACAATACAAAACCAATATTTTAGTACTGTTTAGTTTAAGAAGTTAATTACTTCCTGAACTAAATCCTAAACTGTACTAGTTAATTACAGACCTCCATACTGTCTTCTATAAGTTCTTTTAAAAACTAAAAAAAAGTATTCACTGAGTCACAAAAATCTTTTCTGTAGTCTTAAGTGCAGTTTCCACTGAGGTTGGTTGGAAATGTTTCGAGCGGCGCTATTCAGAATCCTTTGATATGATCAAGCGGTTGGACCTGGTTCTACGGGTTGGTTCGAAAGGGAGAGTCCCTCTGGCTCTAACCCCCAGCTGAGATAATTGAGGGGCTAGAGGCAGATATCTTTGTCAATTTTGCATGCTTTCCTTTGAAGTAACTGCGCAATCTGATAAAAAAAGGTTACAACTGATGACAAGACATTTGGCTCTTTGTGTCGGAAGCGTGATTAATAGTTTCTTGAACCTCGAAGTTCCAACTGCAATGGAAACCGGCCTTTAACTATATCAGTTTAAAAGGTGAAAGAAAGTTATTCATTGTTACTTAGTGCACTGGCTGGATTATTTACTATTTAAATTTATAGACTTACCTTTGCACCCTGGGGTGTCCTAAAGGCGAAACAAAGTAACGTGGATGGCTCAGGATTACCTTCCATTTTTAACCGGGTGAAAGCAGCCACTTCACCCTCTAGAATTTCACTGATTCCTCTTTGTATAGAATACAACTGCATTGCTCCATCAGGTATATTCTGCCAAAATTAAGAAACGTTTAATTCAATGCAGTAAAAAGTAGATTCAAGAGTTTAATATTGCAATAAATTCAGTACCTCAAATGAAACTCCAGTCAGAAGTAACCACTGTAATTTATCATCACACTTGTAATCTATGATGTCCAAGTTAGAAGGAACAAGTCTAGGATCTATGTTAAATATTTTTGTTGGCTCTGGTTTTCCTAAAGATAAAGAAACATAATATTACATTTATTTTATGTATATATAAAAATGTTTAAAGGACAAAATTGGCAAAATATTAATATTATATATTTTGTTTATCTGATTAAAAATCTCAATCACAGAAAACGTTTCGTTGAAAGGTTTTACAGAAATACTAATGTAATTTGAAAAACACAGCAAACATAACAATCAAGAATAACAGCTGAAAAATCCTTAACTTGTTGACATTTTACCCAAATACACCTTAGTCTACATGTAACAGTAAAAGGCATTCAAACGAGAAAATGCATAAAATCAGCACAAAAGGGAAAAATAGTTAATGGCCGACATATTTTTTAAATCGACAGGGTCAAAGCAGTATAGGAATTTTAAAACCCGAATAAACTATTACCTCAGAAACGCCAAAGAAAAATATTTGAGATGCATGCAGCTGTTTCAGTAGCCCTAAGCATACCGTCTTCAGCGCAAAAAGAATTCTGAATCTGGAGAAGTGCTCGTATATATAGGAGAGGGACCGAATTTAGTTCAACCAATAGGATTACAGAAAAGGTGGGGAGTGTGGCCAATAGGAATTTAGGAATGTGTAGCTGTGTAAACAGTAGAAAAATTAAGAAAATATGGACTGAATGTAAAGTGTAGCTGTGTAAACAGTAGAAAAATTAAGAAAATGTGAGTCCACATTTTCTTAATTTTTCTACTGTTTACACAGCTACACATTCCTAAATTCGTATTGGCCACACTCCCCACCTTTTCCGTAATCCTACTGGTTGAACTAAATTCGGTCCCTCTAATATATATACGAGCACTTCTCCGGATTCCGAATTCTTTTTGCACTGAAGACGGTACGCTTAAGGCTACCGAAACAGCTGTATGCATCGCAAATACTTTTCTTTTGGCGTTTCTGACGTAGTAGTTTATTCGGGTTTTAATATTCCAACTCCAAGTCTCCTGTTATTATTAGTTATTATCAGTATAGGAATTCTCGCAGTTTTAATGGTGGGCAATTTTATCACTTATAAAATAGAATTGTGACAATTTATTTGTTTGAACTCTGATATTTTGGCAGATAATCTGTGTTCAACAATATATTTTAACAAGAACGAAAAATCATGAGGTGCGCATTGAATATTAACACTGTCTAACTGTACGTATTTGTTGATCGTATCTCTTTCAATGTTCTTTGTCTACGTTCTTCCACAACGGACAGAAAGAAGGACTGAAAGACATACAGACAGACTAACTGAATTCATAATCCCTCTTAAACATCGTTTAAAAGTTTAAAAAAATGCTTAACGCAAACTAAAATACTGCCCATAGATTTCAATCGCAGTCCTTAATGTACTTGAATATTTTAGTGTAACCCTGTAAATTTGAAGGTTAACTATATCTTATTCTAAACAAAACATTATTTTAGTATATTCACAATGAATGTCAATTTTTAGGAATTTTGCAGTACAAATTTATTTAAATATCTGTCCTAAAACTCAATGCATTTGCATTTTTTGGGGGTGTGCCTGTACACAAACCAGTTGCATTAATGTCATTTTAATAATGAAAATTTCATAGCGTATTTGAATAACATATATCATTTTTTAAAAATTCCAAAAATATTTAAGGATGCTGGAGGCGAGCAGAACGACAGATAGACAGGCGGACATACAGATACACAAATTCAAAACACATTCACAATTAAAAACTCTTAGGAAGTGTTAAAAACGCATAAGGCTAACGAAAATGCAATTCTAGCAAATCTCCGATTATATCCCTTAACATAACAGAATATTTTTGTGTGCCTTGTAAATCTTAATTCTAATCATTTTATATTCTTTAGAAAGCATTCTTTCGTGAATACGAATAACATATTTTAATTTTATTAAGATTTGTGCAAAGTAAAGTTATTAAAGTTTGGTTTCTAGAAATATTTCTCATACAACGTAATGCTTTGGAATACTTTCAGGTGTCCCTGTACATAAACCAGTGGTGGTATGTACTCCATTTTCTGCACTAAACATCCGATGGTGAATTTAAATAACACATTTCAGTTTCATTTAGATTTGTCTAAAGAAAAGATACGAAAACATGGTTTAAAGAAATATCTCTCATAGAGCACAATGCTTTGGAATACATTTGGGTGTCTCTGTACACATACCAGTAGAGATATTTACTCCATTTTCAATAGGCAACATTCGATAATGAACTTGAATAACATATCAGTTTTAAGAAATTCCATCGATATTTACGGGAGTTAGAGACAGACAGACAGACAAACCAAAGTCAGTTGTCAATGTACTTGAATATTTTAGTGTAACCCTGTAAATTTGAAGGTTAACTATACCTTATTCTAAACAAAACATTATTTTAGTATATTCACAATGAATGTCAATTTTTAGGAATTTCGCAGTACATTGTAAGAAATTCTTCGTTGTCAAAGTACACTTTTCAACTTGTTGCAAAGTGTTACAAATGTCAGCTCAGTAATACTTGCTAAGACCAGACATTCGGAACTTTTTGAGAAACAGATTATATTCAAAACAAAATTTTTATGAAAAGAACATAGCAATAATTCGATATATATTTTTTTTAATGAAAATTGATTTTAAAAAGTAAAAGGAAATTCATTTACGATTTTCATATTAAAAAGAAAAAAAAAAATATGCATATTTATATTTAAATAAATGAATACAGGCAATTTTATTATAAAATTTTCATTTGATTCAAATAACTACGAGGACAGCAGATTTTTAAATTACCAAACATTAACAAGTCCGTATGTTATGGCCATCACAAAACTTTTTTCTATAGCATTTTAGGTAAAAGCGTCACTTATTGTTTAGCATGCATAAAAGTTTAATCATCGCTCCTAACTGTAAAGATTTTGCATATGTGGTTTTGTGGAATCAACAGATGCTGAGATGTAGGCATGTGGAAAAGTCACAGAAGGTGAGAAATGACAGTGCCACTTGTCGGTCGATCCTTTATAACAGTTCTCTCACATACCAATTATTTTCTGCAGTTATGTACAATAAATAGAATCTGAGATATAGTATTTTTAGCCACAGGATAAATTGAAGCGCAGCAGCGTTACCTCTCGACAGATATGCACTAAAAATTGAATAAGCATAATAAGTCACAGAATCTTTCTCGTATGCCAAGCTTTTTGCAATTATGTACAAGGAATCTGTGATACAACCTTCCCGTTGAAGGGGAAGATTGCATGATTGCGGCCTATATGCCGATGTGCACTCACATTGAATGTTTAATGTCTCATAATGGTCCTTTCGTATATCAAGCTTTGTTCAATTATATGCAACAGAACCTGAGACATAGCCTTAATTGAAATGTCAGAAATTTCAGAATAGCAGGGCTCGTTGTTGTGCTATTTGCACTAAAATGCTGACATGCACTAATTTATGTCAAGGAGAAACTACATGTAATTTCACTTGAATTTTGTGCAGTGGTTCCTGATATACAATTGTCGCAAAATTTTTGCCGCAAACAATATTTTTGTCTCAGATATTTTCTAAAAATGGTCAAATAGAGTTATGGATCCCTCAAAACTTGTAAATACATCAAAACCTGAAAATTTTTACAAATCCATAAATTTTTCTGTTCATAATAGAAAAAAGTAATAAATTTGCTACTATTTTAAATTAGTACGTTGCGTCTATAAGAAAATTTTCTTTTATAATTTTCTATACAAATTTACGGAATAGAAACTTTTCTATTAAAATTATTTTTCATGATGAAAGAATAAGATTTTCATCTTGGAAAAATATAGCTTCTAGATGTCTAAAGAAAATTATTTTTATGTTTTACTGGCAACATGTTAAAAAAAGAAAGAAAAAAATCTATAAATTTGTTTTAAATTATCACAGTTCTAATGTTCAACCATTCATTTTAAAAGTATTGACGAATTCTTTTGAAAATTACTCAAATAAAAAAATTTACCCCTCCTGTCAATCTGTCCTACATATACAGAAATATTTTTCAGGTTGACAAATACTTTTACATATAATTCTTTTAAATTTCACAATGATTAATTAAAAATATTTCTGATGGAGCTCATTTGTACAAAATAATGTGACATATGAAAAATTTGTGTTAGTGGGATTGCAACGCCACCTGTAGCACGATTTTTACCTAAAGTTGACGAGCACAAATTGATGTCTAGGTGCAACTAGATATAAATTTCTATCAAATTATGTCTATTGTTTACTGAATTACAGTTGCCATATATATTTTTTTACAAACACAGGCAGAGAGATACTTTCTGATGGTTGTAGGATTAAAGGTCGACTGACTCCGTAAGTGTCCTAGGCAAATAGGAGGAATGCCCACCGTGGGGGGTCTTTCTAAGGGGTCCTAGCCCGTATTTACGCGAGTTTCGGAGGAAACCACGGAAAACTCTGAACGGCTAGGTCGATGAGCGCGACCTGGGATCGAACCCGGCACCTCCCATATACAAGCTTTGAGCGCAGAACCGCTCGGTCGCTTGTGAGCAGATACTTCCTAAAAATGGTCAAATGATTTTCTGAATCCCTCAAAACGTATCCACTGAAAACTGGAAACTGAAAATTTTTACAAAACCAATACTTTCTTCTAATGAATTTAGAAGAAAATTAACTAAAAATTTCTTATCAATATTATCTGTAAAATAGGTTGAATTAATTGGGATGAAAAGCTAAATCGGGGAGAATAATTTTTACAGATAAATGTCAAAACAGCTTTTAAAATATGCTTCGGGTCATTTCGTACAGAGAGCCAAAAACTATTTTTTAGCATAGTAAAATTTTAATGAATTTTATTTGTAGGAAGAATTGTGCTCTTTCTCATGATGCATTAAAAAAAATACCTTTTAGTATATAAGTACATAAAATTGGTCACATGGTCACACACGTAATGAGCAGGGGGTCACACACGTAACGCAGGTTTTTAATTTTTATTTATTCAATTATTTATGAAATTTAAATTTTAACTGATTTTAGGTGGTATGGTAGATAAGTTATTAATTTTTTTTTTTTTTTTTTTTTTTAATTTAAATGTGTGGCAATAAAACTTTCAGAAATATATCATTTAATGTCATTACGCAAAATTTGCTTTTTCTCTAAGTCACACACGTAACGTTTTTTAAAAAGCTATTTAAAAAATAACTATTATATCAAGATGACAGGTTTCTGCATAAAAGAATAAGGTAAAGTGTATATTATTTTAAAGAACTTTTGTTTGGATTTTTAAATAAGAAATATATTGAAAAATCCTTGATTAATTGGAAAAAAATGTGTTCCAAATGTCACACACTAACACGGAATGGCCCTTTATCTCAAACTCTGAATTTTCATGTCTTAAAATGCTCTCAGAGGATTAATTTTAGACTCACACTCAAACAATTCTGGCTGTTCATTTTAGTTTCCGTCTCAATTTAGAATTTGATATACAATTTGAAATTTTGAAAATCTGAAAATTATACAAATTTCCTTCATTTTAACAGAATAATATTTCTTAAAAATGAATTTCTAAATAGATCTTCAAAATTACACAAATATTTTCAGAATACATATTTAAACACTGATAATTTGAAATTGAGTGTAAATATTAAAAATTATTAACGCTTGATCCATTCTGTGCCGATGTACGATTCACCCTTTGCTATCTGTTCCTCATTTCGACGAAGACATTTGAGCAGGTTTCGAGTCCAGCATCAAAAGTCTGAACTATTTGTGTAAAGCAATAATGTGTCATCTTATCCCGTGCTACCTGTTACCACCTTGACAACAGCTCACAAGCGGACTTCTTCAACTCACACCCGTGTTTTGAGTCACTAGGCGAGTCGTATTAACCCTGGGCGATAAATTCAACGCCCCAGCCCGCCCGTTCCCTCTCTTCGATGTCTTTTTCTAGTCAATTTTGTCCTTTTCTTACTTCGGGTGTGAGCCCTTTTTTTTTTTTTTTTTTTTTTTTTTTTTTAAAACACTGTGAGTTTTTTTCTTTTTTGTCCTCCCATGCTATTTCTATGGAGTTTTTAGCTTTTTTCCCCTCTTTTCTACATTCTAAAGTGCGGTGGTAAAGGGTGGTGGTTCTAAAGTAACCACCGCACTTTAGAATGTAGAAAACGAGGGGGAAAAAAGCTAAAAACTCCGCATGGGAAGAAAACCAAAAAAAAAAAAAAAAAAAAAAAAAAAAAACGCTCACACCGGAAGTAATAAAAGGATAAAAATTGACTAGAAAAAGATATCGAACAGTGGGAACGGGCGGACTGGGGCGTTAAATACATCGTCCAGGGTTAATACGACTCGCCTAGTATAAGTTGCCACCGCATTTTAGAATGTATAAAAAAAGGAAAAAAAAGCTAAAAGCCCCATATAAATAGCATGGGACGAAAACCAAAAAAACTCACTAAGACAAGTGTGTTAAAAAAAAAAAAAAACGACTTGCACCGGAAGTAATAAAAGGACAAAATTGACTAGAAAAAGGCATCGATGAGCGGGTGGGTAGGGCTGGGGCGTTAGACCTGTCGTCCAGGATTAATACGTCTCGCATTTCGCTACTTTCGAGATATATTTTTGACTGAATATTAGAATTTATTGTTTCCTTTGAGGGGGAAATAAATATATGGAGCTGAAAAAGTTAAAAAATAACAATATGTTTGAAATGTCAAAGGAAAGGAAGATGGAGAGAGCAAAATTCTTACCTTCTGTGCTCCAGTGGAAGACTTTAGTATCTGTTACTATTGCTAGAGTTTCGGCATTTATCCACTTCAAAAAACAGACCCATTCGCTCATTGTATGACGCTTCATTGTGCTTTCTGTTTCCAGATTAAACAAGTCAACTGGTAAATGAAATTTAGACATTAACACATGAAAAGGAAACAACCTATTATTAGTTGCACAATTTAAAATTTAGAATTTATTGAGAAACATTAATAATTTAGCTATACAGGGTGCGGACAATTTATGCACACTTCACAGTTGTAAGGTAAAATGTTCTAGAAACAGTAGCAATAATCTGTCAATTAAATCTGGCGATTGCGAAAGCCGCAGAATTGGAACAAGCAACTAATGCAGTTCTTGGAAAATTGTTGGGGCCTGTGTGCGCCTACTTGGAGGTATATTTTTCAATTATAAAATCATACTGTCATAGCGTTCGACACGAAGATTGGTAAAATTTTCATTTCATCTGTATATGTGTCACCACATACGGTTAGAGCCCCTTAAATAAAATAGTAGGCTGGCGCATCACCGCCATTTTTTTGCCTCCGAAGAGGACAACATTCCCGCTTGGCGTCCTTATCGCTTCCCTAATGATTTGAAGAAATCTTGATCTGAAGCTAATCCGGTCAAGATAAGAGCAATAAGCAACAATAATATTCCTAAAAACACATTTTTTTATTTCACAGTACATTCTCAGGATGCCATTTTATTCTGAGGATATCACTGGGGTAAGATGTGTTGTTAGGGCGGTTTCTGTTTCTTTTGCAAAATGTCGCCAAAACTCAAATACACAGTAATAGAAGGTCTGTGAACACTTTATATTCACTTCTTGAATGATTATAGCTGTTTATCGCTAAACAAACTTCCATATCATAGTTTACTTAGCTAAAATTATGAAATGTAATAAAACAAGTTACTCTAAAGTAACGTAAGACGGGAAAAAAAAATGTTTGTCGTTTGTTTATCAGAGAAACGCGCTGGGTACATGTGGCAACCCTAAGGCAATAAAATGCGCATTACTTAGAGCTTAATTTCATTTTATTTTGTAAAATGCCCAGTAAGTATCGTGTACCCTGTATTGTAATTGAAAAAAAAAAAAAAAAAAAAAAAAAAAAAAGAAAGAAAGAAAGAAAAAAAAAATTAACTCAGCATTTTCTCAGAGACAAAGGTTCAGAAGCATTCAGTTTCATTAAGATTTTGTAAATAGAATGAATAATCCCCTCACACACATACAAAAAAAAAAAAAAAAAAAAAAATGAACAGTAATATAGAAATTTCATTAAAGAAAATTAATCTGGTGTGTCACTCACACGACTTTCTCTTACCCTGAAATTTAATACTATAAATACAGGTTGCAGATTACTAGGCAAGATAACGAGTATTGTTATGTACACCTGTGTTAAACAATTCAAATTAGGCTTTGGAAGAGTTTTATATGATAATTAGTTCTGTGTGAGGGGGAAGTAGCCCCCCTCAACCCTCCCGTTTCCTTAATGCTCTTACACTTATATAGAAATTAATTCGGCTATTAAAAATTAATTCTGTTTTTAAAAAATAATTTATTAAAATTATTATTTAAAGAAAATTATCTTTTATGATATTGCAGACGATTTCCATATTAGAGAAGAAGTATAACACTAAATATCCAAAAAAAAGTCCATTTTATTCTCAATATTTAAAAAAAAAAAAAAAAAAAAAAAAAAAGATTTTTTTAATTTTTTTTTTTCGTTAAAAGTGAAAAAAAATCGATAACTTTGTTTTAGAATATCGCAGATCGATGGTTCAACCATTCGTTTTAAAAGTAATGGCGAGCTCTTTTGAAAGATACCCATCATGAAAATTTACTCCCCTCGAGGGGGAACTTCCGCCCCCAGGGGAGGGGGGGAGGCGAGGCTCCTACATACACATTTTTTTCCCCCTGTTGACTATCTCTATTAATATATATATATATCCGTTTCATTTGGTTTAGTGCAGTCTATAGACGTTAAATTCTACTTACCTGCAATTTCCCCCATAGACATAATGTATTAGAATTCTCTTGATTGTCCCTGTACACGAACCATTTACTTGATCTTAACGAAAAGCTTACTGTAGCATCCTTATATGATACACATTTAGAATACCAAGTTTGAACTTTCTGCCATAATTTGTTTTTGAGATATGTTTATAACAGACAGACAGACACACAGACCATTTGCTAAAAACATGATTTTCGTATTCAGGGGACCTCAGAACATGTAAATTTAACAAAAACTCGCGTTCGAAAATTTGACCCAAAAACAATACTTTCTCTAACTTATGGGTAAGAGAAAGTAAAAAAAAAAAAAAAACTTTTTTTAAGGATCGGTAATTTTTAATTTTCGTAACACATTACAGTTTATATAAACGGTTCTTTCTAGGATAATTTTTACTTTCTCTTACCTATAAGGTAGAGAAGGTATTTTTTGGGTCAAATTTTCGAACGCGAGATTTTGTTATATTTACATGTTTTGAGGTCCCCTGAATACGAAAATCATGTTTTTAGCAAATGGTCTGTGTGTATGTCTGTGTGTGTGTCTGTGTGTGTGTCTGTGTGTGTGTCTGTGTGTGTCTGTGTGTGTGTCTGTGTGTGTGTCTGTGTGTGTGTCTGTCTGTTATCAGCATATCTCAAAAACAAATTATGGCAGAAAGTTCAAACTTGGTATTCTAAATGTGTATCATATAGGGATGCTACAGTAAGCTTTTCGTTAAGATTAAGCAAATGGTTCCTGTACAGGGACAATCAAGAGAATTTTAATACATTACGTCTATGGGGGAAATTGCAGGTAAGTAGAGTTTAACGTCTATAAATTGCACTAAGCCAAATGAAACGAATATATATTTTTTGTAATAGAGATAGTTAACTGGGAAAAAAATCTTGTGTATGTAGGAGCCTCGCCTCCCCCCCTAGGGGGAAAGTCCCCCCTCGAGGAGAGTAAATTTTCATGATGGGTATCATTCAAAAGAG
>OZ005661.1:236442177-236474557 GCA_963930645.1 Salticus scenicus
TTGCGACTCTCACAGGAATAGTACTCTTTGAGAGATCTACTAGAGATGAAGCTACCAGAACTCCTCTTGGGCTATTGTCTGTATTCGGGTATTCAATCAGTCCATAGCGGAAGTATTGCTTTGTAGGTGGTGTTCCTGAAACTATTGTCTCTGTGTGTGGAGGGATGGAAATTTCAGACTTGGCTGTTATCTGGCAAATTGTCTGTATGTCCTGATTTTCAGTGTTGAACACAGCGATGTCTTCCGAACTCGAATGCAGTTCATTATTCTTGAAATCCAATTGAAAGTTAAATTTTCTCAGGAAATCAAATCCAGTGATTAAAGGATCTCTTATATCAGCCACATATGGCATATAATAGTAACTGGCATTCCCAAAAGTGATGGTCAAGTTCATTTTTCCATGTATTTTGATTTCGTCTCCGGTCACAGTCTGGAGTTTAACACAGGGCGGCGTCCAGATGATCTTCTCTTTTAGTTTTTGAGCCAAATCTGTTCTAATGATGGTCACGTTGGCTCCCGTGTCCAGAATCATCCGGCAGGTGGTGTTGTTAACTTGGCCATAGACATGAAGTCCATTATCGCCGCCACTCATCGATGAAACATGAAATACTGTAAATTGGGGCTCTTTAATTTTAGGCAACCTCCGCCCCGCGAGATGGCCTCCTCTTAGTTTCCCTGTAGTGATGGTGAAGACGGGTGATTTCCTATAGTTGGCCGTACAGGGCAGTTCCTCTTCACGTGACCATCCCCTCCACAGCCCCAGCACTTTATCTTCCGGTCATTTATTTCCTTATTATTCTCCAGGCTGCGCAATCTCTTTAAGATCTCTTCGATACTTCTCTTCATTTCATTTTCACCAGCAGGCGTATCGTTTAATGAGACTGCTCTTATGGTATGGCGGTCTTTACGGGAGGCTTGTTGGGCTGCCTCTATCCTAAGTGCATAGCCTAAAGCTGATTCTACGTCTCTGATGTTGGAGAGTCTCAGCGCTTTTTGAATTTCTGGATCACGAACAGCATCGATAAAGTACTGAAGAGCTAAGTCGTTTCGAGTGTCAGCATGACAGTCTGAGAATGCTACAGTGCGTGTCGAAATGATAGGTCCACCAGTAAAAACGAAAGTTATGTTGGTAAAAAAGGTTTTATTGCGTACAAAGTACTATTTTATAAACTACATTACTTCATTCAATGTAAAATAATACATGAATAATGTACAAATAATAGGAATAATAAGGAAAACAAAAATTACATGAAAAAGCTGTTTCAAAAAGATAGGTCCACTGAACCAAGCATCAAATTAATGTCGAATTAATAAGAAATTTTTCCACCTTGTTTCAGAATAAGCTCATAATTCCTGTTTGGCATGGTTTCTACAAGTTTTTACGAAAAAAATTTCTCGATTTTTGACCATTCGGAGGAAATAGCCTTTTTCAAGTCTTTAGTACTGTTGTACTGCCTTCCGCCTGCATACACCGCTCTTGCGAGTATACCCCACATGTTTTCTACCGGATTGAGGTCGGGGCTGGAAGGTGGCCAATCGATAACATGTACACCATTATCCAGAAACCATTCGAAAGTGGACTTTGCAGTGTGCACAGGAGCATTGTCCTGTTGGAACATGAAGAATGGACCCCCAATGTGCTCTGCTTGTGGAAGAAAATATTGTTCAGGCAGCTGTTGATAGCCTGCAGCATTCAAACGATTGTCTACAAATGCTATATCAGTTTTTCCTGCACCTCCAAATCCGACCCATACCATAACGGAACCACCACCAGCTTGCCTCTTCGAGAATATCTGTCTATCGTTACGCAGATCGTGCCAGTAGTACTGCCAGCCATCTGGACCATCCAGGTTGAATTTCTTTTCATCATTGAATATCACACGATGCCAATCTTGTTTCCAGGACATAATTTCATGTGCGAATTTCAATCTCTTTTCTTTATGCTTTTTAGTCAATTTCGGCGCCGCTTTCCTCTTCACGTAAACTATATTGCCGAACTTCTTTCCCACTCTATGAACTGTAGAATTTGATATTGGAGGGTTTTGTTGTCTGGCCACAGTGGATAAGCTCATATTTCCAGATTTTAACTCCTTTACGATAGTCCTTCTTTGTCGGGGTGTCACTTTTGATGGGCGGTCAGATGATTTTTTACTGCCATAAGCGTTTCTATGTCGCAAATAATTGTTTACAACATTATGTGATCTGTTTAAAAGTTTACCTATTTCTCTATTCGATTTTCCACACGTTTTAAATGCATCAATTTTCCCCTGCTCAACCAGCGAAAGACTGCAACGACGACCCATTTCGTTTGATTATAACGTGATGTTCAAATCTGTTTAAATACCTCCACAGTAGCCAGCATAATCCCGCAGTAAGACTAAGCAATGATATTTATGCAATTTTTTTGGAAATAAACGTGATTGGCGCAAAATTTCTGAAGGCGGACCTATCTTTTCGAAACGGTCTGAAAAGGAAAATTTGCATAAAATAAAAAGGAATTATTTATTTTTAAGAAATTTCTTCATAAATAGTTATAGCAGTTACTGATTAATTATCTCTACCAAAATAGTGATTCTTATTCTCAATTAAGAGTCCACATTTTGAAAAATGCGGGTGGACCTATCATTTCGATACGCACTGTAGGTGTGACAGTCTCTGAATGTCCGCTGCCAGCTCTTGCAAACTTTCGCCCGTTTTCTGGTAACGAGATTTTAGCTGAAGGCGACTATAGTCCTTAGAACACTTCTCTCCGAACCGTAGCTCCAGTGCTCTAGTCAGGGCCTCGAAGTCGTTCCTTTCTTTTTTAGAAACATTTCTCAGGATTTCGGCTGCATCCCCCCGTAATGCTGCTGCTAAGTGGACTGACTTGGCGGTAGAGTCCCAGCCGTTAGCTTCAGCTACGATGGAAAACTGCGTCTTATATACATGCCAGGAGGAACTGCTGTCGTAGGTGGATAGCTTAATGAATTCCTGATTCTGGATTCTTTTCTCTTTCTTTTCAGTTTCCAGGGGCATGGATTCTAACTTTTCTTTCACTTTTCTCTCCAGATCCTCTTCTATTCTCTTCAATTTACCTTCTATCTCTGAAAACCTTCCTTTCAGTTCCTGATGAAAATTTTCTTTAACTTTCTCCTCGAAACTCCGTTCTATCCTCGTAACACTCTCTTCAAAATTCTTTTCCACTTTCAAAACTTTCTCTTCAAAATTTTCTTTTATCTTTATAACTTTCTCTTCAAAACTTTCTTCTATCTTTATAACTTTCTCTTCTATTCCATCCATTCTATTTTCCATCACCGTTAATTTACCCTCTATTGATTCTTTCGCCGTTGAAAGCTTTCTCTTCATCTCATCTTGATTAGATTTCATTTCTTCGGTCAAACTGGCTTCCATCTTTTCCTGAACTGTTTTCATTTCCTTCATTTCTTCAGTCAAACCGTCTTTCAATTCCCTTTGCGATGTTTCCATTTTCTCTTGTACTGCTTTCATTTCTTCAGTTAATCTATTTCTCATCTCCTTTTGTCCAGTTTCCATCTTTTCCAGTCCTGTTTCCATTTTCTCTTGTGCTACCTTCATTTCTTTCATCTCTTGACTCAGGCTATCTTTCATCTCTCTCTGTCCTTCTTTCATTTTATTCATCTGGGTAGCTAAGCTTTCTAGAAGTTTCTTAATCTCTTGCTCCATAGCTCTAGTTATCACCATTCACAGACAATCCCGCTTCTGACGCCAGAAATGTTGCGTACTTGGGGGTTCGTGAGTTGTCCGAGAATGAAAGGCCAAACGTACAAAAATTCAGTAATTTATTCACAGAAAGTTCCAGAAAAATACATGTCTATAAACCAAGTATCAGCTTCAATTCGACCAGTAAACACAGCTTAAACAACAGCTGTCAATAGCAAATCCACAGTACAAACTGTATAGCAATAACACTTAAAGCAAGTCTCTTTCGAAGAGGCTCAATGCAAGCTGACCAACTCTGATCACAGACTGAACTGAACTGACTGCCTTGGCGAGAAAGGGCTTCTTATATACTGTTCCATGGAACCCAGATTTTTCGAGAAAACTCTAGAAAGTGGTCAACCAATCAACTTACAGCTTCCATATTTGGTATATCCCTTATAAGGATTTTCTCGCCAAGGTCGCCAAAAAAATCCCCAAGGTGGGAAAAAGTCGCCAAATTTGGCGCCAAATCCATTACCTGCCTTATTGGGCTTTTTAATGCGTTTTTAAGGGGAAATAAGGCTATTTCAACGCTAAAATGACTAGAAGTGGACAAAATTAGCACTTTATCAACTTACTAAGCCTCTTTGAAAGACTTTATACAAAAATAAACACAATTATTTACAATTTTGTAACACTATATTTATCAACTTGGCCCACCATCTTGTTTCCAAACGCCGGCTATTTGAAAATTTTAAATTCACATAAAAAGGTATTTATGAACCAATTTGCTTAAATCTTCATATGTAGATAGCCTACATCAATAATTCTACTAAGTCCATTAATAATTTTTAGCCACCATTTTGAAACAAAATGACAGCTACTTGATAAGGAAAAGGAAATCAACCTACCCTTCCGAATAAGCCGGAAGGACTCTTTTTTTTTTTTTATAATTATTCAATGTCTTTTATTTAATACTGATCTATAAATGTAACTTTATAAAAAAGGGATTATTATTTTTTTTTAATGGTAAATTTAAAAACAGCTATGCTGATGGATGGTCTATAGACATATTGACTTTTGCAAATATCCACGTCTAAATCAGTTTTCTTGAATGGACCTCCATACCCTCAATCAGCTAAATTGAATGGTACTCTAAATCAATGGTCGCCATATCGTGGTCCGTGACAAAAGTCTGTTCATCGGCAGAAAAATTTGGACAATGTTATGTTTTTATTAGGCATTACACTGAATTTAATTTGAAATTCGTGATTTTCTGAATCGTAATTACATCCCAATTCTGAATTTTCTGGTTGAGAGAAAAAAAGTAACTGATTTTTTTTTAAGTTTTAGCCCAAAAATGTCAATTATAATTAAAATCACGCGTAGTTATCGTCGTTTTGAATTTGTGATCTGAATTTGATACTAAGACAGAATTGTTCTAATTTATCAAGTTATTTGAACTTTTCGAAAATATCGTCGAACAAATTCTAAGTATAAAATACAATTTCCCGCTCTATTTTAATAATCTAAGAATACACATGGTACTACGTTTAGTAATTAGAGTTTTATAAATGGAAATAGCAATTTATCGCTATCGTTAAATTTTTCGTCCGAGATTTATAAAAACAATAAAAAGATGTTTACGTTCTCCCCCTAAAACTGTTTTATTATAATCAAATTTAAGCATCGTTTGCATGATTGAACACTTTCTTTTTTAATAAAAAAATAATCTGGTGTGTCACTCGCACGACTTTCTCTTACCGTAAAATTTAATACTATAAATATAAGTTGGAGATTAAGAGGTAAGATAACAAGAACTGATATATAAACCTATGTTAAAACAATTCAAATTAGGCTCCGAAAGATTTTTATATGATAATTAGTTCTGTGTGAGGTGGCTACCGCCCCCCCTCAAACCCCCGTTTCATTATTGCACATACATTTATATAGAATATAAATTTGTTATTAAAATTAAAAGTTCACTTAAAATTATTCAGACAACTTTCACACGCAACATTTCTTGAAACTTATCAGTCTTGATCAAACTTTTCCAGCAACAGACTTATATTAACTTGAAAATATATGATCGCCTAAAAATTATTCGTTTTTAAGTTACTCTAAGAGATACAGACAAAGATCAAATGTTAAAAGTTTGACTTCGATAATCAGGAAGCCCCAAAACTTGTATATATGCAAAAAACAAGCGATGAATATTTAGCTTTAAACCATATATTACTACCATATATCTATGAGGAATTCATTTCAGTTCCTGAGCAACTTTCCAGGATATGATAAAATAATATAGTAGTACTTCCACTAACAATAAAAAAGAATGTTATCGCTTAAATATTTGCAGCCATGTATATCTTTTGAAGATTATGTACAGACCAAATGGTACACCTAAATATAATCCTATAATAACAACACACGGTTCAACCTGAAATACACTTACATTAATTTTCAGCTATTGTCGCACTATAATCTAGTTTGTTTGTGCAGCCCTTTAAATAAACAGCGAAGGATTTCCGAATACACTAGAAATACAATTTATACAATTTATATATTTATTTATTATAATATTTTTTCCGAATACAATTTATATTCCAATTTTCTACACTAGGCCTGTTTTTATGCATATAGAAAATATGTATTCATTTCATTTCTTTTAATTATGTCTATAGCTGTTAAACTCTACTTACCTGCAATTTTTCCCATAAACGCAATGTATTTGAATTATCTTGGGTGCCCCTGTACTCGAACCTTTTGCTTCATCTCAACGAAAAGCTTAGTGTAGCATCCCTGTATCATACACATTTAAAATACGAAGTTTGGACTTTGTGCTACAATTTCTTCTTGAGATATGCTGATATTAGACAGACACACAGACACAGGCACATACAGACGCACACACAGACCAACCGTTAAAAACATGATTTTCCGTTTCAGGGCACCTCAAAACGTGTAAATATAACAAAAACTCGCTTTCCAAAATTTGACCCTTATGGGTAAGAGAAAGTAATAAGCATTTTTAATATTTCATATCAAATAGGCAGAAAACAGAGAATTACAGAGAATTTCTGGCAGCAAGTAGGGCACATTTTTTTACAGTATAGTGTGAGATATACTCAATTCTAGTACAATCAACTTCAGGCAAATTTTGGTAAACAGATTAAAAACAAATTATTATAAAATATAAAATTATTGTACAACAGAACACTAAAAGTATAATTAAAACAAATAGGAGGAAATATTGTATTTACAGTTAGTATCGTACAAGTAACAAAACTGTCATATATAACAAAAATTTACTTATCTGTTTTACAAAGAATAAAATGAATGGTTAAAAGTGATGATCCGGTTGTTTCGCATTAGCCACGTGGTCTGGAGACATGCCTTCACAATTCTGAGCTTCTGACAAGGGCATGGCTTCCCCGTTTTTGTTTTATTCGGAAGGTATTAGCTTTACAGAACACAGAGGGCATTGCAGTGATGGCAGGTTTTATACGCACCAGCAATGAATTAATGTACACAACCATTTCGATCTTTGGCCCGGTCGTTAAATAAACACCCAAATCATATATTGCGAGCTTCTGGCTCTTCCAAGTGATGAAGTTTGCTTCTGTATTTGGTAGAGTTAAAGATGTCTGCTTTAGAATTCTGATCATTAATCCTTTGTCCACAATTTCCAATGGTAAACAAAATGCTGCAGATGTCATTAAACTTTTAACGACGTTATAAAAATTATCATTCAAAACCATGTCGCTACTTTGGCGACGTATTTTAGATATATCCTTTCATAAATAGTCATTAATAGTCATTTTCAGAATATTAAATTGAAATAAGGTAAATATCTTACCTTATCGGTCCAGAGTCGTGGGGACTGCAGGCTACTGTTGGTTCATTCCAATTCATTGGTGTGAATTGACGACATAAATCGGAAATAATAGGATATCAATTACTGAGACATACATTTATTACAACAAAGACGAACACGAAGAACACACTAAAGAGAAAAGAACAAACAAAAACATTAATATCGGCGCGCAGCGCCATCTACAGGTTTTAGATTTGACCAATAATTAATACATTGGCCCCCGGATGAACATTAACTTTATGTTCATTTTCTAATTGTAATTATCAAAGAGAATTTAAAGTTCACCCAAAAGTCATAGTTTGTAAATATAAGTTTTTAAAGTTTATTTTAGTCTCTTTCAAAAATTTCAACTGGATAAATCAACTGGAAAGGACGTCTAAATGTACCTGTAGCTGTTTTTATCTCACAAGATCGTACCTTTCCATCTCTACCGGGAAACACTTGAGTTACTACTCCTAATTTCCACAAGTGTCTTGGCAACTTAGCATCGTGGATTAAAACAACATCGTTTGGCGAATATTCTCGAATACTGGAGTGTCGACTTGTCATGGCGTTTTTCAGCTGAAGAAGGTATTCCTTCTTCCATCTTGACCAGAACTGGTCCAATATTCGTTCTTTTTTGGTTGAAACGTTTTACATATGTTAGAGAAGTTCCAGGAAGGACATGGGGTTTCATATGCACGATAGGTAGGGTAGTTAGTCGTTGACCTACCAAGAAGTGTGCTGGTGTAATTGGAGAAGGTTCTCCTGAGTCTGCATATATATATGTAATGGGTCGCGAATTTATTGAAGCTTCAATTTCACATATAACTGTATGTAGTTGTGTGTGTGTTAAAGTGGTTTTGTCAACCACCTTTCTTAATGCAGTTTTTACGGATCGCACCAGTCTTTCATAGAAGCCTCCCCACCATGGCGACATTTCCATGATATACTTCCATATTATTTTATTACTACTATAGTAATCTTTAACGTCGGGATGGCTGATTATTTTCCAGATGTGCTTTAACTCTATATCAGCTCGATGAAAGGTTCGTGCGTTATCGGAGTATACCGTATGGCAAAGACCACGCCTTGCTACTATTCTTCTGAATGCTAGTACAAATGTTTCCGTTGATAGGTTCTCTACCAATTCTAGGTACACTGCTCTAGTTATTGCACATGTGCACAACAAAATATAATATTTGCTATCATTATTTCGGATGTATAAGGGGCCTGCAAAATCAAGGCCTATCACTGCAAATGACTTTTGTTCATTGATACGATCTGCAGGTAACGGAGCTGATATCTGGGCTCCAGATCTAGAATTAAATTTTATGCAAATTCTGTATCTTCTTAATACGCTTTTTACTGCCTGTCTGCCCTTGATTACCCAAAATTCCTCCCGTAATTGAACTAATGTATCATTAATGCCAAAATGAAAAACTTTTTCATGCGCATTTTTTATTAACAAATCAATTAATTTACCCTTTGAAGGCAACAGGATCGGGTGTTTTTCGTTAAAGGAATAATTTGATTTCTGAAGCCTTCCTCCGATACGCATTATTCCCCGGAATCCAAAAATGGTGAGAACTCAATTAAATTTGAATTTTTAGAAATAGGTTCCCCATTTATCAAACAGTTTAATTCATTCGGAAAACTAAATTTCTGTGTATATTTAACCCCCATTGTTTGCGCACTACCAATTTCTTCTGCCGATAATGGACCCTTAACTTTCTCGTTTTTAGGATTCGCGTTGTTAAGAAATCTCTTTATCCATGCCGTGATTCTGAGGACTCTTAAAATGTTACTATATTTTTCAAGATCCAATATTGGTTGAACTGTTTCTATAGAGATTTTAAACTGAATTATTTTTTCAGGTGTTTTCCTTTTTTCTTCGGTAATATATTGCGTGTCTACCTTTTCTCCAATATCATTACCTTTACCATTTAGCTCAGATAACCATTTTGGACCTTTAAACCAAAAATCATTATTAACTAACGCATTTGCGCTAATACCACGAGTAACTAAATCTGCGGGATTATCCTTTGTATTACAATATGACCAATTTTCGGGTACTGACAATTCCTGAATTTCAACCACTCTATTTTTAACAAAGGGTTTCCACTGTTTCGCCGATCCCTTCACCCAGTGTAAAACAATAGTAGAATCTGTCCAATAAAATTTCTCGATGTTAATTTCTTTAAATATATCACAAATATATTTCGCTACTCTAGCTGCTATCACCGTTCCCATTAACTCCAATCTTGGTAACGTTAGTTTCTTTAGCGGCGCAACTCTAGCCTTCGACATAATCATACTTACATAACATTTTTTATCATTACTGATAACCCTAAAATATGCAACACAACCATATGCAAGTGGTGAAGCAACTGAAAAAATGTGTAGTTCTACACATGAATTTTTCAAATCAACATACGTGAAATAGCATCTATCTATTCGAATTTCTAATAAATCCTTAATTTCGTTACACCACTTTATCCAAATTCCCTTAAGATCATCCGGCAATTCGTGATCCCAATCCATACCTCTTTCCCACATTCTTTGAAGAAAACACTTTATCCTAATTAAAAATGGAGATATAATCCCAATAGGATCAAAAAATTTTGCAGCTGTATGCAATACATATCTTTTCGTACATACCGATATATCCAAATTTTCAACTATAGATTTCAAAGCTAATCCTAATTTATAACTATCTTTATCCCACACCAATCCAAGAATATTTATTACACTATCATTGTTTACCTCCGAAAAACAATCATTTTTATCCCACATGTTCTTTAATTTCTGTGAATTCGTACTAAACTTTCTTAATTTCATTCCACCCTTTGCTAAAATATTTACCGCAGTAGAAGTTAATTCATAGGCACCGTTTACGGTATCGGAGCCATAAAGCAAATCGTCCACAAACAGAGCTGAATTTAACATTTCATAACTATCCGGATAAATTTCCCTATATTCCTTAATGTGTTTCTTAATTGTTGCCGTTAAAAAGAAAGGAGAAGTTGTACAACCAAATGTCGCTCTGGTCATTCGCATTATTTTAATATTCTGGGTGTCCTTGTCAAACCATAAAAACTTCAGAAAATTTCTATCGGGTTCCGCGATTTCTATCATTAGAAACGCTTTTTCAATATCTGCGCAAAACGCAATCTTAAACATTCGAAATCTATTAATTACATCCAAAATTGGTGGTGTAAGACATGGCCCTTTTACGAGACAATCATTTAAAGATTTACACCCCGAAACTCTACTGGAACAATTAAAAACAATTCGTACCTTTGATGTTTGTTTTTCCTTTCTAATAATCGCACGATGTGGGGCGAAATACTCCCTTTGAGAGCGACCGCATTCTTCAACTATCCCTCGTTGTTCTTGTTCTGTGATTATCTGCCTATATTGCTCAAAAATCCATTTATCCGCTTTTAATCTTTTCCTCAAATAATTGAATTGCCGTCTAGCATTTTCAAAATTATTCTCAAATTTATCAATACCATGGTCATTCCATAATAAATGAGTAACATAATGACCCTGTTTATATTCTAACTGTTTATCAAATTTATTTATTATTTCCAGATCGGAAGTAGAAATCAATTTATCATCATTTAATCCCAAAAAATCCAACGACCATAACCTTTGCAAATCATTACCAGTACAATCGGATGATTCATTTATTTTCATGCATGGATGGTTTTCATGTAAACAAATAGAGTTACCACATTCAATCTTTAACACAGAGGCGCCAGTAATTAAGTTGTCTGGATTCTTTCCTGAATTATTATTGCCTGACAATGTCCATCCCAATAATGTATTTACAGCAAACAACGAACGATTAATTTTCTTTTTATTTTTTTGCAGTTTCCAAAATAACCCCCCGCCAATTAATATGTCTGGAGCCTTCGAATGCAATTGCGAAAATTTATTTCCTTCCCCCTGACTCGAAACCAAAGCTTTCCGAAATGATGTGTCATCTAGTATCTTTAACTTCGTAAAAGATATTTGATTTACGACCAATGCCTCTACATAACATTTCTGTTTGTGGTTTTTTAAATGAGACAATTCGAAATTTACGACTGAATATTCATTTGATTGGGGTTGATCACAAGAAAACGGATATATGATTAGAGTTTCTTTTCTAATCACCGGCAATTTTAATTCACGCGCGAGTGATATGTTTATGAAGTTTCGTTGAGACGCATTATCAAATAATATGGCACACTTTAGAGAGTTTAAATTAGAACTATTTGTTATTCTTGCGAAGCAAGTTTGTAAATATATTTCATTATTCTCAAGCGGATTTTGTACAGGACACTTATAGGCAATACATAATTATCATTTTCGCAAGCACAGTTCTCAGAAGTATTTGTTTGGGTATGTTCGATGTGATTTTTATCTTTCATTTGAGGCGTTGGAGTTTCCGATTTTTGCTTATAGCAAATTAATGTATTGTGTTTTCCTGAACATGTGTCACATTTGAGACCCAATAAACAAAATTTAGCTGTATGTTTACCTCTTTTAAAACATAAATAACAGATTCCCTGTTTGCGTAAAGACAATTTTTTGTCCTCTAAATTTAATTTACACATTTTACTGTCATGATCATTTACTGCATCAACACAAAATATACATTTACTAACAGTTAATTTAAAGGCTGATGCCTTTTGCATTGTGTTAGAATTTTTATATCCCGAACCAGATTTCCGGTAGGATGCATTATTATTCTCCGATGATTTTGAATCAAATCTGGAATTTGAAATTTTGTACCCGCTATTGTGATTTTCTACTTCGCGTTTTAAGAATAAAAAGGTTTTTTCCCTTGTTTGAACTTCTAATTTTAAATGTTTTAACAAATCTTGTACATCCCATTCCTCGGATTCTGTTTTCATTTTATTATAGTCTATCATAATACTGGTAGGTATTAATTTTGTAACAATTGGAAATAACAAATTTCCGTAGGATTTTAAATCAACTCCTAAATTTTCGAGAGATTTAATATTAACATCAAGGGCGTCGTGCAGTAAGCGTAATTCTTTAATTTGATTTGGAGATTTAACAGGGTTCAAATTTAATAACGCGTCAGTTTTATATCTTATTATAATATCTTTTTTTCCAAATCTAGATTTTAATAAATCAATTGCAGTATTGTAATTTTGATCTGAGAGTGCTAAACCCTGAATAGCTGTTAAAGCTTGGGCTTTTAAAAAGCTGCGTAAATATACGAATTTCTGAACATTAGATATATCCTTGTTTTCATGTATTGTTACTTCATACTGGTTCCAGAACTCGATCCAGTTTTCCGGAGAACCCTCATAAACAGGAATTGATATCTTGGGCAATCTTACTGAACTCGCATTAATTCTTTCTAAATGCAAATTGGGTGTTTGCACATTTCTTGGCTGTGATAAGATCGGAGTGACATTTAAATTTTTAATTTTCTCTATCTTATTCATAATTTGAGCTTTTACATCAATAATTGAATCCCTATATTCTTGTCTCGATTCTATTTCAGTTTGTAGCTCGTTGAGATCCGTGATTTTGGCCTCAATTTGATCTTCAACTTCTATAATTTCGTTATTCTTGACTTGCAGTTTTTCTAACTGGGATTCAAATTCGAAAACATTTAACCCTTCGTCGGGTTCATTTAACTTTACGTTTATCGTGTTCATCAATTTCGTACACAATCCCTTTAGGGTAGAACGTTTTCTCTTTAATTTTTCGAGTTCGGTTGCCATATTGATTTAATTTAGAAATTTGGACTATAGAATAAAGAACAACGCTAATTCACATTTTAAGGGCCTGGCAGTCCCTGTTATGGGCGCCATAATTTATGTCATTAAACTTTTAACGACGTTATAAAAATTATCATTCAAAACCATGTCGCTACTTTGGCGACGTATTTTAGATATATCTTTTCATAAATAGTCATTAATAGTCATTTTCAGAATATTAAATTGAAATGAGGTAAATATCTTACCTTATCGGTCCAGAGTCGTGGGGACTGCAGGCCACTGTTGGTTCATTCCAATTCATTGGTGTGAATTGACGACATAAATCGGAAATAATAGGATATCAATTACTGAGACATACATTTATTACAACAAAGACGAACACGAAGAACACACTAAAGAGAAAATAACAAACAAAAACATTAATATCGGCGCGCAGCGCCATCTACAGGTTTTAGATTTGACCAATAATTAATAGCAGAATTATATGGCTGCATCAAAAATTCATTTTTCCAGTAATCTTACCGGCATCTGTATATCTATCATCATCGACTGGTGGCGCGGTAATCGAAACCACAATCCTTAGGAGCTTGAGGCTCTGCCAACTGGGCAATAAAATGATTTAAGCCTACTTTTACATATCATTAACCCATAACCAGGACAAGAAATAGAATTAAATCTAAAATTTATTTTTCTGGTCATTTATTCTTATGAGCTAAATCTGCATCTAAACAACGCTTGTTATAAAAATGCGATACATATATTCCCAGATAGGTGTAGATTTCAAACATGTAATTAAAACATACATGCAATTGCTGAAACGATTTTGTTTAAAACTGAGTAGTTACTGTAATAACTCTTTTACGAACAGTGCCACAAATTGCATGAATTGCATGAATTGCGTGTTGAATTCTTCTTCTTTTTTTTTTTTTTTTTTAGTTCTCCATCATACGCCGATGTGCAAAAATGAAGGACAGATGAGTTTTTAATTTCTTCTAAATGCAGTAGAAGAAAGTATTGGATTCGTAACAATTTTCGACTCTTTGTTTTTGACGAACTTATTCCGTTTGAGATGTTCTGAACACGATGTGATTGTTGTCTTTTTAAATGTCCGTCTGTCTGTGCGTGACAAAAATTTTGTACTGGCTCCAACAAAAGAACTAATGTGCAGCATTCCAGAAATTTTTATATTTAGTTGCAGATTGACCTAAAGGTGCATTTCGAGTTTTGGTTTAAATTGCGCAAAAGGTGATGCTGCTATATTTCGATCTCTTCTGTTTACAGGAAGGCTATATTTCAGCTATTATTACGTGTAGTGGCACAAAACGTGATATGAGAGGGCCATTATCATACACTAGGCAGATTCACCTTGATTAGATATCGACCGACAGGTAGTACTGCTGTACTGAATTTTTCTTGCATGAGATGATTATAATGCCTATATCATTTTAAAGCGTGTAAAAGAATAAAACTTGATATGTGAGATGGGTTTTAGGAAAAAAATGCTGACTGAATTACGTATACGTGTCCGGCAGGTGGCGCTACTCCTACTCCCCTTAAACGATTTTTTATGCAGATTCATCTAAACATTGTTTGTTTAATGTCGCACAAAACTGCATACACAAAATTTTCAATGTGAGTAGCTAGAATGAAATAATTTTTCGTGTCAACAGGTGCACGGCCTACAGAATAATATAGAAAAAAGTTTTGTGATGGCGATAACACAGAGGTGTTCGACATCACTTTTTAAAAATCGCTTTTACTGGTTGCTAGACAGAATCTCACGCGTATTAAGACAATTTCAAATTATCCAAATGATTCATTTCTATTATCTTCACTTTGGCATAAACTTGAATTTATTAAAAAAGAAGCGAGTATAGTGATAGACTATCTGTACATCTGTATCTCTCGTTTATATATTTTACATGGACTTTAAATTAAATTAAATTGTGCCCCTATAAAATGCAATCTTATAGAATAAGGGTCTATATTTTTTCAATGTGCTTTGTAGATGATTGTTTATAGTATAGATCATCGTATATATTTCAGAATAAATTTCTGCGATGAATTTTACAGATATTTCCACAGATGTATGTAGAAATATTTTATGCTGAAATATCCTTAGATATCAACACGTTATTGTTACACAAAAGCAGTTTTACAGAGTAAGAAACACAATTTCACAAAGCCCTATGAAATGATTTCGTAAGACTTGGTCTTGTATCTCTCTCTACTACAGTGCGACATCCTAAAACTAGCAATGAGGACGCATCCAAAATGTTGGAGGGATGCCAGCTTGTCCGACAGTTTGAAATTTGGAAACATTCAATAATTCCATGCTCTGTTATTGCTCATTTTCTCTGAGTCAGATGACTGTCACCACTATTTTAGCAATTGGACTCGTTGAGTTAGCACTTGCGCAGATGGTTTCATGAAATGTGGTCGAAGAATACCACTAAATTTGTTTTGTAAACAAGAAAAGCTCTCGTGTCTTTTACGTTATTCAATAGCTTCCATCTTATTGATATCTAGAAATTTTGAATTTCAGTGATTATGAGGTAACTAGCAATATATTCTTGTAAACGAAAACACGTTTACCAAATGCGAAAAGGAAGAAAAAAAAAAGAGAGAGAGAGAGAGAGAGAGAGGGGGGAAGAAAAGAAAAGGGGCAATTGTAATTTTATATTTAAATTTAATATTTTTTATAGTTTTTAATAAAATTACAATTATTTTTTATGAATATTGATTTGAGAACTATCTTTTGCAGAAAAGATGTACTGAGGGCGTTGTAGATGGTTTATATTTTAGTCTGTTGGATTGTTGAATATCTTTGACTTTGAAGGAATTTTCCCTAATCTCCTTGTAAGTTAAGCCTCCATTATTGCAGATCAAGGATCACCAATTCAAATTAAGGAGCTGTTTCAGGTAAGATTATTTCAAAAATATTATTAAAGACATACAGGATTAATTTCAATGTATCACAAGTTATTATTCGCTCACGATCGCGATATCAAATATCCGGTAATTGAATTTCAAACGATGTCCCAATTTCTGAAGTTTCGCTTTTATCCACACTGCTAAAAAAATTGAGAGACACTGAATTTTTTTTTTTTTTTTTTGCTAAATAAACGTTATATATCTGTGTATAATATATATAAATATTTTTGAAAACATGGTGCTAAAAATGCAAATTTTCAAACGTCGGAAAAGCAGAAACACACAAAATTTTTTCCGCCACATCAAAAATGACGTATATGATGCATTAGGAACAATGGATGAAAATGAGCTATTGTCTTGCTTAATAAACAGGTGGAAAGAAATGATCAGCTTACTCGGGTGGGCGCGAATCACAAGTCTGGAGAATCATGGGTAGTTTAAAACGAAGTTAAAAACAAGTCGTAGTTTCGGTATTCATAAGAATGTCAAAAAGTGTAATTTACAAAGTCTGAAACTATTGGTGTAGATGTTAAGCTCAATTGATAATACCAGGCTCCTTTGTCTATATGGAGTGTGTTCTTCGTGTAGGAGAGGTCTTTCTAAGGGGCCTTAGCTTATATTTACGTGAGTTTCGGGAAAATCCACGAAAAAAAAAACTGGTAGGCCGACGAGCACGATATGAGTCGAACTGGGCCCATCCCGCCTAACGGCTTCCAGAGTAGAACTTCTTGATCACTGGTATTGCTGATCTGGAGTCGTTTTTCGGAAATTAAGAATACACAGAACACCAGGCCAAAAACGAGAGCGAGCAACAATGCAAAAGGAGGACTGATACTTCAGGTTGACGGCTAGAAGAAATCAAGATATGAAGGCTTCTCTTCTCCTGCAAAACTATCGCTCAATTAAACAATTTCGAATCAAACCATCTGTAATAAATTTGTAAGTGTATATGCTCGTAAACCAATGGTGTGTGTGTGTAGTTAACAGCACATTATCATTCTGCCCACAGAGCGAGGGTGAGACAGTATGTTAGTTGGAGAAGACATGAATGAATCAATCTCTTCTTCTTTCATCAGTCTTGATTTACAGTTTATCCTAAGCAGAGAGGCATTTTCATCCGAAGGTATCATAGAATTCGAAATACCCTCTTGTTTTGTGCAAGGTTTTGAAGGAGAAGGAGTATTACCTAAGTTAGAATCTCAGATGATGGTCGCATCGATCTTCACATCAATAGAAATGGAATTCTAACGGCTGAGTGGGACAGAGATGAAATCCTTACGTCATCTGTAGGCGCTTACGTTGGAGAGATAGGAGATAATTTCTTTTTAAAGGACGACAGTTGAGGACCGTATCACGTTCGGCTGGTCGGCAATTTCCTTTATGAAGAAATAATCATACTAATGGTTCGGGCAGCATGTTCTCCTGAACCCAATGTAATATTTTAAGTTTAAGACAAAGTGGACAGAGAAGTTGGCATCTGCTTATTTTTCTCATAAATAGTTCAACAACTGGAAAGAAATCTTCTGGTGAAGCAAAATGGCATAAACCTGATAACTTAATGTCAAATCTCCGTGTCAAACATTGATACTGGACTCTTCTACCGAAGGGGAAACAAACCACCTATTAAATTGATTTTTTGCCAAGAAATTAGATATTTTTGGTTGTCTTTCTCTAATACACAAATTCTGTATTTTTCATTTTGTGCTAAATACTCCATACGAGGCATTTTACCCCTTTCACATTCGTGTAACCTTATTTATTTTAGCAATTACTTATATCTCAAGATAATGCACCATCAATCAGTAAAATTCTAATTTTTCCCGATTGTCTATCAAAAACTGGAAAACTTTTTAATTACTTTGAGCAGAGTATCCAAACTTGTTTTAGTAAAATCATTTCTCATCGTTATTGGTACTGAATGCTCGTGAATATTAATATTCATTATTTTTTGTGCAAATATCGTAATGTAGTATGTTTTTACATGTAGTGGGAATGAATCGTCATGTGATGTTCCCTTATTTGCAACACGCATCATTAGGTATTTTATTTTTACGGATAAAGACTGAATCAATTTAAACAAATAGAGTGTCTTAAAATGGATTGCTAACAGATATCACCTTTGTTCGTTTCAAATTTTCTCTATTCCTTCCATAAAGAGTAGTTCCTGTCTTATCTTTCAATATTCTGTGTTATGTCTGCCTATCTTGATTTTCCACTTTTTACATGTTTTTAAATTTATTAAAAATAAAAAATAAAAAGAAATTTAAAAAAAAGAAAGAAAAGAAAAAGAAAACTTTAACCTAATTTTTGTTTTCTAAGTAACAGATACAAAATTCTGCACAGAACAAAATTTAATTGAATATGAAAGGCTTTTCTTACCTCGTTTTCATTAACTCGCTTTCTTATTTGTTCGTCCAGTACAAATCTTGCAATCGACTTTTTACTAACTTACCGACTAGCTATACATATCAAACTTTTAGGATAACTCAGAACACGATGACAATGAATTCTTTTAATACTTTTATTTAATTAATAAATATCTGAAAATTTCTTATAATTGCTCTCTTTATTACGCATTTGGTCATTTTCCTTCAACTACATTGGATAATTCATAAAATAATAATAATAATAATAATAAGTATTTATTAATACATAGAATTGTCAAATTTATATGATTCAACAAACAATTCAAAATCGTGGCATATAAAAAGTTATTTTTATCTTGTAATTATTTAATCTATCTTTCCATATAAAGCCATGCAATGACTGTGTTTCATTCCCTATAGCATCACAATATTCATTACCTAAAATTTCTTTGGAACAGCTTTAACAAAATTTAAAAGCCTCTTGCTGGTTTATTTTATTTTATTTATTTATTTATTGTCATTTTGGCGATGGATTATAATGACTGTCGCAACTGCTTAAGTAAAGATCTTGGCAAGAAACGTCCGAGCTATTTCGGTGTCAAATTTCGCAAAGGGAAGCCAGTTCTATTTCTTGAGAGAGATTTTTCTCAATCTTATTTTAATTATTAAAAAAAAAAGTGTTTGCACGTTCATTTTTTACTTTTCCTTATGTAGGGTAGAGAAAGTATTATTTTTGGTTCAAATTTTCTAAATTGCGTTTTTGTTATATTTACACATTTTAGGGTGCCCTGAATCCAAAAAAATGTTTTCAGCGGTTAGTCTCTGTGTGTGTGTCTGTGTATTTAGCTTATCTCAAGTACAAGTAACAGCAGAAAATTGAAACTCATCCTAAATCTGTATCCTGATAAGAATACATTAAACTTTTCGTTGACATCATGCAAATAAGGAGCGTCCCCTATAAGAAACAGACAAATTTGACTTTTAATAATATTAAAGTTACAAATGTAGTTAAATTTAAACTTGCTTTAGAATATTATTAGTAAGTTCTTTATCATTGTTAGCTGTGTAAACTTCTTTTAAGTCTAGTTTACGAAGATTTCTTCTAGCACTCCGTATACATGTTTGTACCGTTTCTTTAGAAGTTCTACGGGTTGAGACTACAGAACGTCACCACAGTTTGTGTGAAATTAAGCTGGATCCAGCAAAGTATAAGGTTGGAACGGTTAAATCGCTTCGACGCCAGTGACTCGGAGAAAGTTTTGGTCGGATTATTTTCGTGTCGACATGGTGCTGCAACGAACGAATTAAGTTGTGAGAGGTAGAGGAATTGGAAGCGATTTTAAAAGTATTCATTGAAATGAAGAGAAAGGAAGTTGGTAGGAAGTAGTATAAGGGGTACATACAAATGAAACACTTCCAGTTGCAAAGCCGTTTGCAGACGTTCCAAATGTATGACTCCAGTCGGCAGCAAAAGTATCCAAGCACTAGCAAAAATTCCTACGTGAAAAAAGCACACTTAACACTGTTTTGTTAAATAAATCCTTGTCGAATCATGCTCTTAGACTAGCTAAGAACCGGATTCGTCAAGGATTTATTTAACAAATCTGCATTAAGTGTACTTTTTTTACATAGGAATTTTCGCTAGTGCTCTGTTACTTTTGCTGCCGGCTGTATTTGCAAAAAACTTGCAAAATTTACGTCATTGAAATTGCAAGCGTTCCGTTTGTATGTAACCCTAAAATAGAGATGGTTTTAGTAGATTAAAGGAGATTGCGGTGTAGATTGCGAAGATTCTTATTTTGGCGAGTATTGAGGTGTGAAGTAGTGGAGATTTAGTTGTATGAAATTATAGTTAGATGTGGAATTAAGGTGTTTAAAATTACTCGGTAAAACCCGTTGGGGATTTTCCCGACTAAATTTTTTTTTCTTGGAAGAAAGACTGTGAGGTTGAGACTACAGAACGTCACCACAGTTTGTGCGAAATTAAGCTGGATCCAGCCAAGTATAAAGTTGGGACGGTTAAATCGCTTCGACGTCAGTGACTCGGCGAAAGTTTTGGTCGGATTACTTTCGTGTCGACATGGTGCTGCAACGAACGAATTAAGTTGTGAGAGGTAGAGGAATTGGAAGCAATTTTAAAAGTATTGATTGAAATGAAGAGAAAGGAAGTTGGTAGGAAGTAGTATAAGATGGAGATGGTTTTAGTAGATTGGAGGAGATTGCGGTATAGATTGTGAAGATTCCTATTTTGGCGAGTATTGAGGGGTGAAGTGGAGAGTAGGAGAGTAATGTGGATGATGATAGTTCTTATGCGAGTGTTAAGTAAATGGTAGAGATGTGTAGCGTTGTAGAATAAAGTAAGAGAAGAATCTGTCGCGCCAAGGGAATCCTGCCGACAGTTCTTGTGTGAGAATAGTTCAGTGGTCGACAGAGAGCAGTCGTCGACAAGATCAGTATTGGTGAGCTTTAATTTACCTGTATTTTATGCTTTGTTGAAGTTATCCCCTGAGGTCATTTGAGAGTTAAAACTGAGTTAGCCCAACACTCGCCTTGATATTGAACGTTAAATAAACTTTGTTATTTTGTATTTAACTTTGTCTCGAGCTCTTCTTATTATCTAATTAAGTAATTAAGTTAGTCTTTAAGATTAAGATTGAGGAATTGAGATTATGGCTGACACTTATTCCTCACAGGTTGATTTCAATATTTTAAGTTTCATTCTCTTGATCTGGGGCAAATTTTTAGTCTCCTTTTTCTCATTGCAGTACTTGTTTTTAATAATGCCCCGAACATTATCAGTACCCTTCTCTTCAGTTCCATTGGGGACATTATCCATTTTAGACACAAATTCAATTTTTGTCTGTGTTCAAATAGTCAACAACATATTTCGTAAATGGAAGGTAGTCAGTTCCGGGCCAAACAAAATAAATTTCCTTTTGACGATGTTGTTTCATGAAAGGAATAAAATCTTTTTAAGACACTGATTTAAATAAACAGAACCATTTACTGATAACTAATTTTGTTTTGTTTCATAAATTTTCTTATCCTTTTTCGAACTGCTTTTCCGGAACTTCCGGCTCCACTAAATCTAATGAAATGAATACATATTTTTTACATGCGTAAAAGCAAGTTTTATGGAGAATATGGTATGGAAATCGTTCACAGTTCATTTACAGGGCTACATGAAAGAACTAGATTATAGTAGGACAATACTTGAAATTTTCAGGGAAGTGCATTTCAGGTTGTGCCATGTGTTATTAATTCAGGATTATATTTATGTTAACCCTGTAGTGTGTACATAATCTTGAAAAGATATACAAAACTGACAATATTTAAGTGAAAACTTTTTTTTGTGTGTGTGTGCGCGCGCGTAATACTGGAAAAAGGTGGCTCCGCAAATTTACAGATTGAATAGCATGGTACGATGAGTCGTACTAAAAATCCAATAAAAGCACAAATATTCATTAAAATTTTATTTAAAATTTGATATTTTGTTTCCACTTCAACTGGTTTTGGTTTTTGTGTAGAATCTTAAACAGAAATCCTAAAGTGTCATACTTTTCGTATAATAAATAAATACAGAAGTGTGAAAATTATTAGATCTTTAAAATTTCTCACTTCCTGCCTTTAATGTCTATCATTTATGTTTAATGACTTGTGGGGTGGAACCTATGTATTATATATCGTATTCTTCATTGAAAGTTTTGTCCCAAAGAATGAAAGGAACCCAGTAATAAATTGAAGAATAAAAACAATGTTTAGTACCACCTTGTACAAAAAAAAAAAAAAAAAAAAAAAAAAATGCTTCAAAAATACGTCACAGCTGTGCTAGCATACGATTGGGATACAGTTCATTTTCCGATTAGAGTCGTAAACAAATAGGCATGGTTCTACTCTGGAAGTAGAATTGTTGTTGTTTATTTACAACTCGAATCGGAGGCATATTTATTTGTACATGAGTAAAATGTATATTCATGGAGATATAAAAGTTTCTCTACCAACAATGAAAATGTTTTGAACGTTTTTTGTTTGTAACATGTAAAATAATGCAATGTCACTTTTAGAAACCTTGATTATACTAAAGCATTTATACTAAACTAGCAGACTTTGCCCGCTTCGATGGTCAATATATTGAAATGAATCCTCAAAACACCATATCATTAGTAATAATATTAATAATAATAATAAACATTGAAATTAGTCAAAATCTAAGTTTAAGTTTCCGATATTTTCTGTAGCAGTATTCCCACACCCCACAGTCGATTCTGAAGCCCCAATGCAGACTCTTACCTGCTTTTTACGCAAAATCTCATCAAAGTGCATATTGTGTACACTTAATCAACACCCACACACCAAAATCCGCCATTTCCCCCCCCCCCAATATTTTATAACTTATTTGTTTATAATTTTTGTAGACTACTTGGCCAAATGTGGCTGTCACAGAAACAGAGTTCCTTGGTGAAAAATGTCTTATCTACTTCAGCATCAAAAGTTAAAAAAATATCCAGGATTATCAATAAATAAAGCTCTTTAATATAGATCTGAATCAGTGTTCATTTTGTTATTAATTAATTTTGTAAATAACGTCATTTTGTCATGTGTATGAGCAAATTTAATATTTAATATTTTTTATTATTATTATTATTATTAGCGTGAAAATATACATATTTTATTATATGTCGAAAAATAAATTAACTCGTAAACTTCTTTGGCAACAATTAAAAATTACAATAAATGATTTTAAATCTTTATTATAAAAGAAATATCTATGTTATATAGAAAATATAATATAGATAACGTTTTCTTCCTTTCTCTCCCCTTGGAGTCTAAATTTTTAATATTCCAAAAATTGGTTTTTAGGTATTTGTGTTAGCTATATTTTAAAGCAGAAATTTTCGGCTATCTATTTTTTTTCTTTGAGATATAAAGGTTTTTGTGAAATCACATTTTGCCCCTGTCCCCGCTTAGGGGCCGAATGTCTAAAATTCCAGAAATTGGTTTTTAGGTTTTCATGTTAGCTATATTTTAAAGCAAAAATTTTACTGGTGTTTGTTTTTACTTTCCGAACACTATAGTGAGGAAAGTATTGTAATCATGTCAAAAATCCGAATTCGAGATTTTGATGTTTCTATACGTTTTGAGGTCCCCTGAGTCCGTTTTCACTATTTTTACGATGATGTATGTATGTGTGTGTGTGTATGTGTTTATGTGTGTATGTGTGTATGTCTGTGGGTGAACACGCTAGCGTCTAAACGCTTCGTTCGATTAACCTGAAAGTTGGTACGCATATTGTAAGTCACCATAGTACGAACCCTATAGATTTTGGTGAATCTAGCACTTATAGTTTTTTTACAGGGACACAAAGAAAAATTCTTTATCATTATGGCCTATGGGAGCAAAATCTTAAAAGTGCGATAGCATCTAAACGCCTTATTCAATTGAGCAAATATTTTATACACATATTATAGATCACAAATACTCAATCTGTATAGATTTTGGAGAATCTAGCACTTATAGTTTTTTTACAGCGACACAAAGAAAAATTCTTTATCATTATGCCTATGGGGCCAAATTTTTAAAAATGTGATAGTGTCTAAACGCCTTATTAATCCGAGCAAAAAAATTGTACACATGTTATAGATCACAGTTGAACTAACTGTATAGATTTTGGTGAATCTAGCACTTACAGTTTTTTTACAGGGACACAAAGAAAAATTCTTTATCATTATGGCCTATGGGACTAAATTTTTAAAAGTACGATAGCATCTAAACGCCTTATTGAATTGAGCTGAAAATTTATATGAGTATTATAAATCACTGTTGCACTAACTATAAGCATTTTGGTGAATCTAACATTTATAGGTTTTTACAGGGACACAACGAAAATTTCTTTGTCATTATGATCTATGGGCTCAAAGTTCAGTAGCGTTAAATAAAACAACGTGTAATAGATGGAGAAAAATACTCAAACACTCTATTATGGTTTTCTCTCTTTTGTTTGTTTAACAACTACTCTTTCTTTACTTTATCTACAAAACTGTTCATTACTCAATGTTCGGAAAGTCGAGTGGAGTCACTCCAGATTTTTTATCATTGATATATGAAAGTTTCTTGCGAAATCACTTTTTGCGCATATGGAATCGCATTTTCCCACGTACCCCTCTTGTGGGCCGAATTTCCAAAATTCCAGAAATTAACTTTTAGGTATATGTGTTAGCTATGTTTTAAAGCAAAAAAATTACGGATATCTGTTTTTCTTTTTGCTTGAGATATGAAGGATTTTGTGAAATCACGTTTTGCCCTCCCTCCCCCTCCCCTTTCGGGGGCGAATTTTGTAAAAGCGCTTCTTAATGGATGTCTAAGTAACAGAAGGAACATTGTCACAAAATTTCATACTTCTTGGTCCAGGGGTTTGGGCTGGGCGATGATGAATCACTCACTCACTCAATCAGGACAAACGATTTTATATATAGAGATAATAATTAACTGTGTATATGCTAGCTTTAACAAAATATTTTGTGCATATATTTATTAGCCATACGTATTGAGTTACTTAAAAAAAAAGAAAAAAAGAAAACTGGAAAACATTGTGCACGTTAAAAACAAGTATCACTTTCTTTACAATTTTGCTGCATTTCAACTGTTTTGAATGAGACACAAAATTTTAAGGGAATTTACCGACATTTTTATTTCAAATAAACACACACACTATTGCGGCAGAGTTTTAATTTAATAATTACCATTAATTTTCAAAAACAACGTTTTATGTATACGAAAGCCGATTAGATAAATATACATCTAGACAAACGTTACAATTAAATCTGATGAATATTCAATTTAAAGGTCTCGACAAGTTGACAACACAGTTTTGTTTCTTTTTCTAAATTCAACAAATTCAACTAATTCTATGGACGTAGCCTCCGAGGAATTCTGCGCTCAAAGATGGTAGACGTGAGGTGCCGAGTTTGATCCCAGGTCGCGCTCGTCGGCCTAGCCTTTCACAATTTTCCGCGGTTTTTTCCGAAACGTGCGTAAATATGAGCTAGTATCCTTTTGAAAACCCCTGCCTTTTCAGACCTAGGACCCTAGTGGAGTCAATCGATCTTAATCCCCACAACCTCACCCAACGCTATGGACGATATTTGACTCAGTTTTCATGATATTCTCCTAGGTTGTTTTTCAGCGTAAGTTTTTACGTTTAATTAATAAATTATCAAAAAAGATTTTTTTTTTTAGTTGTTGTTAACACTTGCGTAAGCTTGCTTAAAAATTATTCAGTATAAATGCTCACATTTCATCAGATATTTTATATTTTTATATTCTGATTGCCACGAATTTTTGCCAGTCTTTAACTGAATATCACTTTATATTGTTGCGTACTTGGGGGTTCGTGAGTTGTCCGAGAATGAAAGGCGAAACTTACAAAAATTCAATAATTTACTCACAGAAAGTTCCAGAAAAATTCAGGTCTATAAACCAAGTATCAGCTTCATTTCAACCAGTAAACACAGCTTAAACAACAGCTGTCAATAGCAAATCCACAGTACAAACTGTATAGCGATAACACATAAAGCAAGTCTGTTTCAAAGAGTCTCAAAACAATGCAAGCTGACCGACTCTGATCTCAGACTGAACTGAACTGACTAGCCTTTGCGAAGAAACGTCATTTTATACTCCTGTAGAAAAGTGTGGAAAATTCCAGAAATTTCCGTATCTTATCAGCCAATGAGATTAGAGCTTCCATATTTGGTATATCCCTAATAAGGATTTTTCTTGCCATGGTCCCAAAAAAAAATCGCCAAGGAGGGAAAAAGTCGCCAAATTTGGCCCCAAATCCATTACCTGCCTTATTGGGGCCTTTTTAATGCGTTTTTAAGGGAAAATAAGGCTATTTAACGCTAAAACGACTGGACATGCACAAAATTAGCACTTTATCAACTTACTAAACCTCTTTGAAAGAATTTATGTAAAAATAAACACAATTATTTACAATTTTGTAACAATAGCTATAAAATATGAGTAATCGTTTCTACTGTTTTTCTGTGATTGAATAATACAAAAATTGCAATATTAAAAAAGTGATATTCAATTAAGGGGCCGCTAAAAGCTCTGAACTGGAGCATTTTATGTCTAAAGTAGTATGACAAATTTTCTAAAAAGAACACTGCTTCGATTTCGAAAACCAGCATGCTATAAATATGAAACGCACTAAAATTTTTCGTTGTTGTTATAGAAATCGTTATATTTCCATGAAAATACGAGCTGTGGTTATACAAAATATACAGTTAATTAGATGTTTTAAGCATTATTTTTTACACGGTGATCCCAAACATTATTTTTCTTGAATTTGTTACTAGTCCCCAGTTCACCTTCAGGACAAAACTTTCACTCAAATAGGAGACACATCTTTACACTCTATAATTTTGGAAACTGAAATAGTGAAAAGAAAAGGGAGAAGGTAAAGAATTGCGTAACTCTTTTGTTGAGTTCTACAATGTTCACCCTTCTGTAAATGTTACAATTATAGAAGGGATACACTTCTTGAGGAACTCGGCTGAGAGGTGTTTTATGGTAAAGATCATGGATTCTAAATGTGCTTATACAGGTACAGGATAGTAAAGAACATAGTGATACGGAGAATATGCCGGCCAATCTATCACCTACAGCACAATTGCCAACATTTTAATTTATTCCGGAGCATTTTTCACCCCGCCTCTATATCGCACCACTTTATAGAATATTTTTCTTCAATATATAACTACGATGAAAAAAATAAATGCTCTTAAAATATGTGGTATGGATTAAAGGAGGGGCTAAATATGCTTCGGAATAAATTAATATGTTGGTATCTCTGTCTAAAGTCATGCATATATTTTTTTAACCACTTTTATACAAGCCTTTCCGTATGGTAGCCGGTTGTTGCATGCAGCAACTCAGTCGCGCATGCGTACGTAAGATGTGTACAACTTTTTAATTTCAGATTTCAGACAATTTTAAATTTAAAAAATTATATTTCTTTTACCATACTGATTAAATTAAAATTTATATTAAAAATTTTAAATATATATTTAGTTTTTAAAAATCCAAATATAGTAACACATTAAAATAATGTTTAAAGAAACCCTGCAAAGTTGAAAAATTTGATTTCTTGTACCATATTGATTAAATTAAACTTTACATTTTTTTTTTTTTTTTAATATATTTAAATTTTAAAAATCCAAATATAATACTATAAGAATAATCGTTGGAGACATTATGCAAAATTGCAAAATTAAATTTCTTGCACAATATTCATTAAATTTTTATTTAGTTTTTTAGAAATCCATATGTAATTCAAATATAATCAAAATACATTAGAATAATCTTTGAAAAAACTATGCAAAATTGAAAAAATAAATTTCTTTTACCATACTGATTAAATTAAAATTTACATTAAAAATTTTAAAAATATAGTAAATTTTCTAAAATCATTAGAATAAGTTCAAAAAATCCAAAGCCGAAAAATTAAATTTCTTGTACCATATAGTGCAAAATTAAATTTCATGTACAATACTGATCATATTAAAATTGAAAAAAATATATATTCAGTTTTTAAAAATACAAATATAATCACGTTATGAACAATCTTTGGAGAAACCGTGCTATGTTTACAAATTAAATTTCTTGTATCATACTAAATAAATCAACATGTACATTAAAAGTTTTTAAAATGTATTTAGTTTTAAAAAAGCCAAATATGTAATGCATTAGAATAACCTTTCGAGAAACCATGCAAAGTTGAGGAATTACATTTTTTGTACAAAACTGAATTTAAAAAAGAAAAAAAAAATGTATTTTGTTTTAAAAAAAATCGAAATATCAGAATGTGATGTTTTTTATGTAATGTAATACAACCCCCCCCCCCCATTTTTTTTTATATACATTATATTTCAATTACATGCATTACCAGTTTTCTTAAATTTTTAATTTTAATTTCCATTGCCGAGTGATATACGATTTTAGAAATGCCCACAGCAATTCGAGATTTATTTACTGATCTGCCAAAACAAAAATTTATAGATTCTTAAATCTTACTCGAGAGCTGTCTGTTTAAGTCATAGAATAATAATTATTATTATATTATTCTATGGTTTAAATTCGATCTCGATCTTAAAGTAGACGAATAGAGAGAGCTCATAGATGCTCATGCGCAAATTTTGTGATTCTGAGTTGCTGCAACAACCGGCTACCTTTCCGTATGCTGCGTCCTTTTGGAAAATAGTATACGTTCGTCCATGAAAATGAAAAGTGGTCTCTGTGTGAAGCTCCATCTTCAGAATCTCATTCAAGAAGAAGTTGCTGTTCATGTTCAGTTGGAGCTTCCTATGAACGCAAATGTAATCAGTTTTGTCATCAGCAGTTACCGATGTCCATACTATCACCACTTTAGGCTGACCGCTCCTACAACACTTAAGTGCGCACATTTTCCTAGAAATGTCAATATACAGGGTGTTTATAAAGTCCCGGACACATTTTGATGTTTAATAACTCATAAAATAATAAAGATAGATTAAAATTATTACCATAAATGGTTAGATAGACTCAAAAGGTTTCATGACCCTTGTCAATAAACTTCAACGTGTGCCCCCTTCATCGAACGGAGAATATCAAGTCGATAGTCAATTTCACGCCAGGTAGCGGCAAGCATGTCGGCATCCACAGAGGCTATTGCGGTAGTAATTCTGACTTTTAAGTCATAAATTTTCGACACTCTCCTCCTGTAAACATTGTCCTTTACAAATCCCCAAAGGAAAAAGTACAGCGGCTTTATATCAGGTGATATGGGTGGCCAAGGAATTTGACCTCCTCGCCCAATCCATCTTCCTGGAAAATGGTCATTCAAAGAACTACGAACGATGGTACCCCAATGAGGTGGTGCACCATCTTGTTGCAAAAAGACATGTGGCTGAAGCTCTTCTAGTTGTGGAAATACGAAGTTTTCCAATTTCTCTGTGCTTGCACTATCGATTTCGTTTCTATGTGCCACCATAAAATCTGTGCTTTCTCTTGTGGTGTAGGCATTCTCCTTAATATCCGCTCGAATAAAACATCACATACAAAAGTACTACATAGAACAAACACATGAAAAGTAAACATAACATTGCAATAGTTGCCAAAAACAAAAGAGAGAAAAATGCAATTAATAAGCAGACGATATTTAGAAAAGCACAGATATTTAGACTGGAAAATGAAATTATCTGAAATTAACCACACGCGCAGACGATATTTACAAAAGTAAAGATATTCAAACCTGAAAAGAAAATATATGAGTTATTCCATCAATAAATGCCATAAGTTTGTTTATATCTTCATTATTTTATGAGTTATAAAACATCAAAATGGGTCCGGGACTTTATAAACACCCTGTATTTTAGGAATTATTTATGAACCTAAAATTTACAAAAAAAGTGCTAAAATGTTTCGTTTTCTTTTTGTTCGCTTGTTTCTTGTTAACACATAACTCATACTGGTACGCTTGACTCGAGGTCTGCTTGTAAATCGCCCTAGAAAGGAGGAAAGACGCATATGACAGGATTAGAACGAAGGATTGGAACGAACCCCCAGAGCCTGAGCGGGAGTCGAATTTATTTTCCTACGTTCGAAGGCGATTAACGGTATGACGACTTAATTCAACGCAGTGATGCCAGATGGTCGAAAATTATTTCCCCAAACAGGTCTTCAAATTTCCCCAAATCAGGGTGTTTTTTCGAAAAAATCCCCAACTTGATTTCTACTAAAAAGGAAAAATAAAAAAAAAAAAATCAGAAAAAATATCAACCAGATTTAAACAGTAGAAAGCTCAGATTTTTCCCCAAATGAAGGCAATTTTTGAAAAAAATCCCCAAATAACAATAAAGCTATTGAAAGTCCCTAGACGTAGAGATAAATGATTACGTTGTCAACATTGACAGAAAGTTGAAGAACTCCCCAGATTTGTCCCTAAAAATTTTTAAATTTCCCAAAAATGTCCCCACAAACATTTGGTCCCCAAAATTGTCCCCAGAAGCCTAAAAAATCCCCAAAATGGGGACAAAACCTCCAATCTGGAATCACTGATTCGACGCCCCTTCTACAGCGGTGTTGCATGACTACGGGGGCACGGAGGACCACATTCTTCATCATACACGTGTCGTTTCACTGACAAACATAGACTGCACATGCTCATTTACTTCCTATTTGGACGCAGATAATGGAATTTAAATAAACACACAGAGCATAAACAAAAAATACAAAATATTATATTTAAAAATATACAAACGATTATATACAGTTTTTTTTAACTTTACAAACAAAACTAATCACCTACGGTCGTATCTAACAATTTATACTATCAAAAGTTCCATAATTTTAAAGTGGTGCATCTATTGCCAAAATTATGTGATATAATCAAAAGTACTGTGCTTCGCAGGTTTGAAAAATTGCGTATTTAAATTTCAAAGTTCAAATGTGGGAGATTTAGCATGGATATATAGTTCTGCGTGTGTCCGAAACGCCACACTAAAAAGTTAAACAATTCAGCCAGTTCTAATAAAAGAAGTGTTGCCTGCGACCATTATTCGGTCATTTTGCCGATTCAAAACAGATTAAGTTGTGCAATAAAAAACGTCTCACCAAAGATGATTATTTCTGTACTGATAAGTATAAAGGATTTAAGTCCAAAAATGTCGATTTTGAGTTAAGTACATAGTCAGACTCAGAAAAAAATTCTCTATCGTTTGGTATAAAGGATTTAAATCCATGTCATTTAGTCTTTGAGAAAATCCATTGATAAAAAAAGATTCAAGTCAGAAATTTAGCATTAATCTTTAGTATAAAATATTTAATTCAATTTTTTCCCTTTATTAAATGAAGATTGACAATCACTGAATGGCATAAAGGATATAAATCAACCTAATCTCTTTTTCCTAATCGATTTTTCTGATTAGTTTTTAGTTAGTGTAACTTTATTTTTCGTCTCCTGAAAAATCAAGAATATGGACTTAAATCCTTTATACTTATCAGTACAGATTTGATAGTTACGCTAAGATTTTAATATTTTGAGAAGTTTGTTGCCTTTTGATAGCCGTTTCTTCTTTAAACTCCCTGTTACAAAGTGTGCTTTTCTTTTGCATTCCATCTTAGCAAAAACGCAGTTTGTGCTGTTTCTAAAATTCTTTTGAAATGTTTTTAAATTTTATTCACATACAGCATTTCTCATTTTACCGTTTAATTCTGTAATCGTCCTTTATCGTATTCAAATGGAGTGCAAAAGAAAGTTGTGTGAGTGCCACGCCAGATATTTAATCTAGTAATAATTTTTCGAGCACTAGCCAATAATTCCTATATTAAAAAAGTGCACTTAAGACTGTTTTGTTAAATAAATCCTTGTCGAATCATGTTCTTAGACTGACTAAGAACATGACTCGATAAGGGTTTATTTAACAAAGCAGTATTAAGTGTACTTTTTTTAGACAGGGATTATTGCTAGTGCTCGAATAATTTTGCAGCCGACTGTATCTATAATGTCAAAATGGAGTTGGGGAAGGAGATATAACGAGTGCTCCCTCCTCCTACACTGATGTAATATATACAAATAAAACTATATTTATAACATAAAATTTAATTAGTTTTTATGTTCTTTGAAGACGTTCAAATAGGAGCATGCAATATATCTTTTATGTTGCTCTTTCAGAGGTTAATCCAGAACAAATTTAGTGCGACAATGAGTCACTTTCACAAAGTTCACTTTTGGCATAGAGGCACTTTCACAAAATCATTCTTTAAGCCAAAAGGCACCT
>OZ005661.1:236474757-236514433 GCA_963930645.1 Salticus scenicus
TATTATTCAGGTTACCCTAAAATGTGTAAATATAAGAAAAACGCAATTTAGAAAATTTGAACCAAAAATAATACTTTCTCTACCATACATAAGAGAAAGTAAAAAATGAACGTGCAAACACTCTTTTAAAAAAAAAAAAATAATTAAAATAAGATTGAGAAAAATCTCTCTCAAGAAATAGAACTGGCTTCCCTTTGTGAAATTTGACACCGAAATAGCTCGGACGTTTCTTGTCAAAATCTTTACTTAAGCAGTTGCGACAGCCATTATAATTCATCGCCAAAATAACAATAAATAAATAAACAAAATGAAATAAAATAAACCAGCAAGAGGCTTTTAAATTTTGTTAAAGCTGTTTCAAAGAAATTTTAGGTAATGAATATAGTGATGCTAATAGGGAATGAAACACAGTCATTGCATGTCTTTATATGGAAAGATAGATTAAATGATTACAAGATAAAAATAACTTTTTATATGCCACGATTTTGAATTTTCTGTTGAATCATATAAACTTGACAATTCTATGTATTAATAAATACATGGTCTGTCCCGAAAGTAATGCGCCCACTTTTATTTTAAGGAGTTTATTGAACCGATTCCTAGAGTTACTCAATATTATTCGAAATACACCCCTCCTGCTTCAACACACTTGTTCCGACACGATTTCCATGCTTTATATGCGTCCTGGCTGTCCGTCACAGAGATGTCCTTTAGTAACCTCGTCGTAGCCACCTTGATGTTCTCCAGGGTCCCCAAATGCTGTCCTTTGAGGAATTTTTTAATCTTCGGGAACGAAAAGAAGTCGGACGTGTACAAATCAGGACTGTAAGGCGGCTTGAAGAGCGCTAAGACGCTGGGAGCATTGTCATGGTGTAGCTTCCAGGAATTCTTGATTTCGCGCCTGACGCGGTTGACCCGTTGCTTTAGCCTTTTCAGTACTTCGACGTAAAATTTGGCATTGAATGGTTGGCCAGGTGGAACAAATTCAAAATGGACCACTCCCTTGGATTCGAAAAAAAAAAAAAAAAAAAAAAATTCCAATGAGCATCGCTTTGCCCCGCGATTTGCTCATTCTTGCCTTTTTTGGGCGTGGAGACGACGTCGTGTGCCACTCTGCACTCTGTCTTTTTGTTTAAGTGTCGTACAAGAAGGTAAAAGATTCGTCATCACTTACCACATTGTCCAAAACAGTCGGATCGTCCCCACAACACTGCAAAAATTCTTCTCGAGAGTTTGTTGCATCTTGATTTCGACCGAGCACTCACACAAGGATTCACTGAAACAGGCACTGTGACGCTGCGGAAGCTCGGAGCCGACTGGCGCTGGTAGCTCTGTCTTCCCAAGACTCCACTCACCCTTCCGCGCAAGCGGCAACCCTGTGCGACGAATAGTCGCGGCAGAAGGAAATGGGACGCATTACTTTCGGGACAGACCATGTACTTATTTTATTTATTTATTTATTTATATTTATTTGATGAATTATCCAATGTAGTTGAAAGAACGTGATCAAATGCGTAATAAAGAGAACAATTATAAGAAATTTTCAGATATTTATTAATTAAATAAAAGTATTAAAAGAATTCATTGTCATCGTGTTCTGAGTTATCCTAAAAGTTTGATATGTGTAGCTAGTCGGTAAGTTAGTAAAAAATCGATGGCAAGATTTGTACTGGACGAACAAATAAGAAAGCGAGTTAATGAAAACGAGGTAAGAAAAGTCCTATCATATTCAATTAAATTCTGTTTTGTGCAGAATTTTGTATATGTTACTTAGAAAACAAAAATTAGCTTAAAATTATCTTTTTTTTTTCTTTTTCTTTCTTTCTTTTTTTTTTCTTTTCTTTTCTTTTTAATAAATTTAAAAACATGTAAAAAGGGTAAAATCAAGATAGGCAGACATAATTCTCAACACAGAATGTTGCAAGATAAGACAAGAACTATTCTTTATGGAAGGAATAGAGAAAATTTGAAACGAACAAAGGTGATATCTGTTAACAATCCATTTTAAGACACTCTATTTGTTTAAATTGATTCAGTCTTTATCCGTAAAAACAAAATACCTAATGATGTGTGTTGCAAATAAGGGAACATCACATGACGATTCATTCCCACTACATGAAAAAACATACCACATTACGATATTTGCACAAAAAATAATGAATATTAATATTCACGAGCATTCAGTACCAATAACGGTGAGAAATGATTTTACTAAAACAAGTTTGAATATTCTGCTCAAAGTAATTAAAAAGTTTTCCAGTTTTTCATAGATAATCAGGAAAGATTAGAATTTTACTGATTGATGGTGCATTATCTTGAGATATAAGTAATTGCTAAAATAAATAATGTTACACGAATGTGAAAGGGGTAAAATGCATCGTATGCAGTATTTAGCACAAAATGAAAAATACAGAATTTGTGTATTAGAGAAAGACAACCAAAAATATCTAATTTCTCAGCAAAAAATCAATTTAATAGGTGGTTTGTTTCCCCTTCGGTAGAAGAGTCCAGTATCAATGTTTGACACGGAAATTTGACATTAAGTTATCAGGTTTATGCCATTTTGCTTCACCAGAAGATTTCTTTCCAGTTGTTGAACTGATTATGAGAAAAATAAGCAGATGCCAACTTCTCTGTCCACCATGTCTTAAACTTAAAATATTACTTTGGGTTCAGGAGAGCATACTGCCCGAACCATTAGTATGATTACTTCTTCATAAAGGAAATCTCCGACCAGCCGAACATGATACGGTCTTCAACTGTCGTCCTTTAAAAAGAAATTATCTCCTATCTCTCCAACGTAAGGGCCTGCAGATGACGTAAGGATTTCATCTCTGTCCCACTCAGCCGTTAGAATTCCATTTCTAAAGATGTGAAGATCGATGCGACCATCATCTGAGATACTAACTTAGGTAACACTCCTTCTCCTTCAAAGCCTTGCATAAAACACGAGGGTATTTCGAATTCTACGATCCCTTCGGATGAAAATGCCTCTCTACTTAGGATAAACTGTAAATCAAGGCTGATGAAAGAAGAAGAGATTGATTCATTCATGTCTTCTCCAACTAACATACTGTCTCACCCTCGCTCTGCGGGCAGAATGATGATGTGCTGTTAACTACACACACGCACACACACCATTGGTTTACGAGTATACCTACTCACAAATTTATTACAGATGGTTTGATTCGAAATTGTTTAATTGAGCGATAGTTTTGTTGGAGAAGAGAAGCCTTCATATCTTGATTTCTTCTAGCCGTCATCCTGAAGCATCAGTCCTCCTTTTGCGTTGTTGCTCGCTCTCGTTTTTGGCCTGGTGTTCTGTGTATTCTTAATTTTCGAAAAACGACTCCAGATCAGCAATACCAGTGACCAAGAAGTTCTACTCTGGAAGCCGTTAGGCGGGATGGGCCGAGTTTGACTCATATCGTGCTCGTCGGCCTACCAGTTTTTTTTTTTTCGTGGATTTTCCCGAAACTCACGTAAATATAAGCTAAGGCCCCTTAGAAAGACCTCTCCTACACGAAGAACACACTCCATATAGACAAAGGAGCCTGGTATTATCAATTGACCTTAACATCTACACCAATAATTTCAGACTTTGTAAATTACACTTTTTGACATTCTTATGAATACCGAAACTACGACTTGTTTTTAACTTCGTTTTAAACTACCCATGATTCTCCAGACTTGTGATTCGCGCCCACCCGAGTAAGCTGATCATTTCTTTCCACCTGTTTATTAAGCAAGACAATAGCTCATTTTCATCCATTGTTCCTAATGCATCATATACGTCATTTTTGATGTGGCGGAAAAAATTTTGTGTGTTTCTGCTTTTCCGACGTTTGAAAATTTGCATTTTTAGCACCATGTTTTCAAAAATATTTATATATATTATACACAGACATATAACGTTTATTTTGCAAAAAAAAAAAAAAAAAAAAAAATTCAGTATCTCTCAATTTTTTTAGCAGTGTGGATAAAAGCGAAACTTCAGAAATTGGGACATCGTTTGAAATTCAATTACCGGATATTTGATATCGCGATCGTGAGCGAATAATAACTTGTGATACATTGAAATTAATCCTGTATGTCTTTAATAATATTTTTGAAATAATCTTACCTGAAACAGCTCCTTAATTTGAATTGGTGATCCTTGATCTGCCATAATGGAGGCTTAACTTACAAGGAGATTAGGGAAAATTCCTTCAAAGTCAAAGATATTCAACAATCCAACAAACTAAAATATAAACCATCTACAACGCCCTCTGTACATCTTTTCTGCAAAAGATAGTTCTCAAATCAATATTCATAAAAAAAAAAAAAAAATGTAATTTTATTAAAAACTATAAAAAATATTAAATTTAAATATAAAATTAAAATTGCCCCTTTTCTTTTCTTCCCCTCTCTCTCTCACTCTCTCACTCACTCTCTCTTTTTTTTCTTCCTTTTCGCATTTGGTAAACGTGTTTTCGTTTACAAGAATGTTTTGCTAGTTACCTCATAATCACTGAAATTCAAAATTTCTAGATATCAATAAGATGGAAGCTATTGAATAACGTAAAAGACACGAGAGCTTTTTTTGTTTACAAAACAAATTTAGTGGTATTCTTCGACCACATTTCATGAAACCATCTGCGCAAGTGCTAACTCAACGAGTTCAATTGCTAAAATAGTGGTGACAGTCATCTGACTCAGAGAAAATGAGCAATAACAGAGCATGGAATTATTGAATGTTTCCAAATTTCGAACTGTCGGACAAGCTGGCATCCCTCCAACATTTTGGACGCGTCCTCATTGCTAGTTTTAGGATATGTGGTTGCACTGTAGTAGAGAGAGATACAAGACCAAGTCTTACGAAATCATTTCATAGGGCTTTGTGAAATTGTGTTTCTTACACTGCAAAACTGCTTTTGTGTGACAATAACGTGTTGATATCTAAGGATATTTCAGCATAAAATATTTCTACATACATCTGTGAAAATATCTGTAAAATTCATCGTAGAAATTTATTCTGAAATATGTACGATGATCTATGCTATAGACAATCATCTATAAAGCACATTGAAAAAATATAGACCCTTATTCTATAAGATTGCATTTTATAGGGGCACAATTTAATTGAATTTAAAGTCTATGTAAAATATCTAAACGAGAGATACAGATGTAGAGATAGTCTATCACTATACTCGCTTCCTTTTTGATAAATTCAAGTTTAGGCCAAAGTGAAGATAATAGAAATGAATCATTTGGATAGTTTGAAACTGTCTTAATACGCATGAGATTCTGTCTAGAAACCAGTAAAAGCGATTTTTATGAAGTGATGTCGAACACCTCTGTGTTATCGCCATCACAAAACTTTTTTCTATATCCATCTCTAGGCCGTGCACCTGTTGACGAGATTCGCTGAGATTCGCTTATTCGAATTCTTAGCGAAATGTTACGAGCTTTATTGTCTGCTGTCAGGAGCAATAATCTGAAGTCTATTAAGCAGTTTATGATCGACTCCCTGTCTGATGACAAATATGAGAACTTCGTGGAGGCTCTTTATGATTACTTTGAAGAAGGTAAGCCGAACAGAAAAATGTCGTTAAAGAATTTCACCATCACCGAGCTTCGAAGGAAAGCCCCGGAATTTCCAGACTTCAGACCCGGCTACGGAACTGAGGAATCTACCGATTGGACCAGGACGGATGATGCGGCCGAGGATATGGATTTGCAGGTAAGCAATGGCTCTACCTCTGTCAGTTTTGATGTAAATTTTTCTGCCCCCTCCCCTAGTATTAGTAATGAATTTAAACAGGTTAAACGTAAAGCTAACAACTCTAGTCCCACTTCTAAAATATCTAAAGTTAATGATTTCAGCATAACTACTAATAATAAATTTGAAAAGCTTGAGGAAACTGTCTTAATGGATAACTCTGATCCGCAAACTAGCTCTAGCATAAGTAATAGTCCTAGAAAAATTAAGCCTCCTAAAGGCAAATTCATAACTGTCAAATGTGATAATAAAACTCAGGTTCTTAAAAATCTCGGAAAAAACCAGTGTAATTTTACCGCCGTCCCGGCGGGAGATTTTCTCAAAATCTACCCAGATTCTCCTAAAGATAACGACTCTATCTTGTCAAAGCTAGCAGAGATGAAAGTTCAGTGCTATTTAATGCAAGACAAGGCTTTTGATCCCCCCCCCCCTTAAGGCTGTTATTCGTGGACTTCCCGTTGATATTAATGTTCTGGATATCGAGGATGCTCTTACTTCACAAAATTTCGACGTTAAGAAAGTTACCCAAATGGTCAGTTTTAAAACCAAGAGACCTATTCCCCAATTCCAAATTCAACTGGCCAACACTGATAATATTAAAGACATATTCAAAATTGATAGGCTTATGTTCTTCAGGGTTCAGGCCGAAAACTACAGGAGTCCTTCCCGTACAGTTCAATGTTTTAGGTGTCAATTTTTTCATCATTCTGCAAATAATTGTAGAATGAAGCCAAGATGTGTCAAATGCTCAGGCGAACATGAAACCAGAGAGTGCGAGCTTGGCAAAGGAAAAATTGAAACACCTAAATGCTGTAATTGTGGTGGGGACCACCCTGCCAGTTATCGAGGCTGCCCATCCTTCCCTGAGAATAGGAAAAAGACATTTATTACTAAAAAAGTCCAACCCCAAGTTTGATATGCCAAAATTAATTCTCCTATTCTCAACTCAGCCCCCTCGAGCATTCCTCTTAACCCCCCCCCCCCAACTCGTTTAAGGAATTTTCTATTGTACTTAATGAAATTGCTAGGGAACTAAATGTAAAAAGCTTTTCGGAACTCCTTTCTAAATTTAAAATTGCTCTTAATTAAATGAAAAATTGTCAGGATGTTATATCCAAAATTGGTATTCTGTGGGAAGTCCTCGGAGAACAGTCATTCCAGCTACCTTAAATGGTAGTTGGACTTTATTTTTATTACGTAAGAATGCACTGGTTCTTCTTGTCTGTTATTTTATTTTATTTTATTTTTTTTTAACTTTGTTTATTTTTATTTTATTTTCTTTATTTTTCTTATTTTAACTTAATTTATTTTTTAACTATCCTTAAACTCTCTCCCCTATTTTATTTTATTTTTAATTTTATTTATTGTTATTTATTGTTAGATTTGGCGGTTAGCATTCAGATCTGTTATTTATGCCGAAAAGGAGCCTTTTTCAAGGCTACACAGTCCTAGACCGACCGAGTGCCGGTGAATACAGACTGTCTGCGAATACGCCTCCCCCCCTCCCCGTCAGAATCCCTTTCTTTCTGTTTTTTTTTTTTTTTTAACCATTCTGCAACCATATCCAAGCTGCTATGTTACCATCTCATCTCTTCTCTGATGTCGTCTAATCATCACGCCAGACTTCTCTTCGAACTCCCTTAGTTTATGGGTCCGATCCTCTCGAAGATGCACGCCCGCTTTCTGTGTTTTGTCTTCCTCTGGTGAAAGTAAGCGGCTGTTTCGACAGCTGTAGGTACTTCCAAAGCCCGTGATGATGATGCACCTGTTGACACGAAAAATTATTTCATTCTAGCTACTCACATTGAAAATTTTGCGTATGCAGTTTTGTGCGAATTTAAATAAACAATGTTTAGATGAATCTGCATAAAAAATCGTTAAAGGGGAGTAGAAGTAGCGCTACCTGCTGGCCACGTATACTTAATTCAGTCAGCATTATTTTCCTAAAATGCATCTCACATATCAAGTTTTGTTCATTTACACGCTTTAAAAAAATGATATAGGCCTTATAACCTTCTCATGTAAGAAAAATCCAATACAGCAGTACTACCTGTCGGTCGATATCTAATCAAGTTGAATCTGCCTAGTGTATGATAATGGCCCTCTCATATCACATTCTGAGCCATTACACGTAATAATAGCTGAAATATAGCCTTCCTGTAAACAGAGGAGATCGAAATATAGCAGCATCACCTTTTGCGCAATTTAAACCAAAACTCGAAATGCACCTTTAGGTCAATCTGCAACTAAATATAAAATATTCTGGAATGCTGCACATTAGCTCTTTTGTTGGAGACAGTACAAAATTTTTGTCACGCACAGACAGACGGACATTTAAAAAGAAAACTATGCCATCGTGTTCAGAGCATCTCAAACGGAGTAAATTCGTCAAAAACAAAGAGTCGAAAATTGCTACGAATGCAATACTTTCTTCTACTGCATTTAGAAGAAATTAAAAACTGATCTGTTCTTCATTTTTGCACACCGGCGTATGATGGAGAACTAAAAAAAAAAAAAAGAATAATTCAACGAATCGTGCCATTTGTGGCACTGTTCGTAAAAGACTAGTAACTACTCAGTTTTAAACAAAATCGTTTCAGAAATTGCATGTAATTACATGTTTGAAATCTACACCTATCTGGGAATATATGTGTCGTATTTTTATAACAAGTGTTGTTTAGATGCAGATTTAGCTCATAAGAATAAATGACCAGAAAAATAAATTTTAGATTTAATTCTATTTCTTGTCCTGATTATGGGTTAATGATGTGTAAAAGTAGGCTTAAATCATTTTATTGCCCAGTTGGCAGAGACTCAAGCTCCTAAGGATTGTGGGTTCGATTACCGCGCCGTCAGTCGATGATGATAGATGTACAGATGCCGGTAAGATGACTGGAAAAGTGAATTTTAGATGCAGCCATATAATTCTGCAGAATTTTGTTTACCTTTGGAAATTGTGGACAAAGGATTAATGATCAGAATTCTAAAGCAGACTTCTTTAACTCTACCAAATAAAGAAGCAAACTTCATCACTTGGATGAGCCAGAAGCTCGCAATACATGATTTGGATGTTTGTTTACCGACCGGGCCAAAGACCGCAATGGTCGTGTACATTAATTCTTTGCTGGTGCGTATAAAATCCGTCATCGCTGCAATACCGTGCCCTCTGTGTTCTGTAAAGCTAATACCTTCTGAATAATACAAAAACGGGTTAGCCATGCCCTTGTCAGAAGATCAGAATTGTGAAGGCATGTCTCCAGACCACGTGGCTAATGAGAAACAACCGGATCATCACTCTTAACCATTCATTTTATTCTTTGTAAAACAGAGAAGTAAATTTTTGTTGTATATGACAGTACTGTTACTTGTACGATACTTACTGTAAATACAATATTTCCTCCTATTTGTTTTAATTAAACTTTTAGTGTTCTGTTGTACAATAATTTTATATTTTATATTCATTTGTTTTTAAACTGTTTACCAAAATTTGCCTGAAGTTGATTGTACTGGAATTGAGTATATCTCACACTATAATGTAAAAAAATGTGTCCTACTTGCTGCCAGAAAGTCTCTGTAATTCTCTGTTCTCTGCCTATTTGATATGAAATATTAAAAATGCTTATTACTTTCTTTTACCCATAAGGTAGAGAAAGTATTGTTTTGGGGTCAAATTTTAAAAAGCGAGTTTTTGTTATATTTACACGTTTTGAGGTGCCCTGAATCCGAAAATCATGTTTTTAACAGTTGGTCTGTGTGTGCCTGTGTCTGTGCGCCTATGTCTGTGTGTCTGTCTAATATCAGCATATCTCAAGAACAAATGGTAGCACGAAGTCCAAACTTCGCATTCTAAATGTGTATGATACAGGGATGCTACACTAAGCTTTTCGTTGAGATGAAGCAAAAGGTTCGAGTACAGGGACACCCAAGAGAATTCAAATACATTACGTTTATGGGGAAAATTGCAGGTAAGTAGAGTTTAACAGCTATAGACATAATTAAAAGAAATGAAATGAATACATATTTTCTATATGCATAAAAGCAGGCCTCGTGTAGAATATGATTCGGAAATCCTTCGCTGTTTATTTACAGGGCTGCACAAATAAACTAGATTATAGTGCGACAATAGCTGAAAATTAATGTAAGTGTATTTCAGGTTGTACCGTGTGTTGTTATTATAGGATTATATTTAGGTGCATCATTTGGTCTGTACATAATCTTCAAAAGATATACATGGCTGCAAATATTTAAGCGATAACATTCTTTTTTATTGTTAGTGGAAGTACTTTACTATATATTATTTTATCATACCCTGGAAAGTTGCTCAGGAACTGAAATGAATTCCTCATAGATATATGGTAGTAATATATGGTTTAAAGCTAAATATTCATCCCTTGTTTTTTGCATATATACACGTTTTGGGGCTTCCTGGTTATCGAAGTCAAATTTTTAACATTTGATCTTTGTCTGTATCTCTCAGAGTAACTTAAAAACAAATAATTTTTAGGAGACCATGTATTTTCAAGTTAATATAAGTTTGTTGCTGGAAAAGTTTGATCAAGACTGATAAGTTTCAAGAAATGTTGCGTGTGAAAGTTGTCTGAATAATTTTAAGTGAACTTTTAATTTTAATAACAAATTTATATTATATATAAATGTATGTGCAATAATGAAACGGAGGGTTGAGGGGCGGGGGGGGGGGCGGTAGACCCTCACACAGAATTAATTATCATAAAAAACTCTTCCGAAGACTAATTTGAATTGTTTTAACACAAGTTTACATGTCAGTTCTTGTTATCTTACCTCTTAATCTCCAACTTATATTTATCGTATTAAATTTTACGATAAGAGAATGTCGTGCGAGTGACACACCAGATTATTTTTTTATTAAAAAAGAAAGTATTCAATCATGCAAACGATGCTTAAATTTGATTATAATAAAACAGTTTTAGGGGGAGAACGTAAACATCTTTTTATTGTCTTTATAAATCTCGGACGAAAAATATAACTATAGCGATAAATTGCTATTTCCATTTATAAAACTCTATTTACTAAACCTAGTACCACGTGTATTCTTAGATTATTAAAATAGAGCGGGAAATTGTATTTTATACTTAGAATTGGTTCGACGATATTTTCGAAAAGTTAAAATAACCTGATAAATTAGAACAATTCTGTCTTAGTATCAAATTCAGATCACAAATTCAAAACAATAACTACGCGTGATTTTAATTATAATTGACATTTTTGGGCAAAAAACTTAAAAAAAATTCAGCTACTTTTTTCTCTCAACCAGAAAATTCAGAATTGGGATGTAATTACGATTCAGAAAATCACGAATTTCAAATTAAATTTCAAAATAAAAACATAACATTGTCCAAATTTTTCTGCCGATGAACAGACTTTTGTCACGGACCACGATATGGCGACCATTGATTTAGAGTACCATTCAATTTAGCTGATTGAGGGTATGGAGGTCCATTCAAGAAAACTGATTTAGACGTGGATATTTGCGAAAGTCAATATGTTTATAGACCATCCATCAACATAGCTGTTTTTAAATTTAGCATATAAAAAAAAAATAATCCCGTTTTTATAAAGTTACATTTATAGATGAGTATTAAATAAAAAGACATTGAATAATTATATTTAAAAAAAAAAAAAAAAAAAAAAGAGTCCTAACTGTATTTCTATTTGCCTAACTGTATTTCTATTTGTTTTCTCTCCATAGTCCGCCCCCCTTGCTGCCCCACCTGGGGGCTGAATTTCTAAAATTCCAGAAATTGGTTTTTAGATAGTTGCATTAGCTATATTTTAGAGCAAAAATTTCACGTATATCTGTTTTTTTTTGTTTGAGATATATAGGATTATGCGAAATCACGTTTTACGCATGTGAAATCACGTTTTGCCCCCCACCCCCCTTCCCTTGGGGACCGAATTTCAAAAATTCCAGAAACCGATTTTTAGACATTTGTATTAGCTATATTTTAAAGCAAAAATTTTATGGATATCTGTTTTTTTGTTTGAGATATGAAGGATTTTGTGAAATTACATTTTGCCCCCCCCCCTCCCCCTTGGGGGGCGAATTTTATAAAATCGCTTGCGGCGTTGTCTTTCTCGGGTCGTAAACATTAACCGTGCCAAATTTGGTCCCGCTCGGTGAAAAGGCCTAGGATTCTATAGCGGACAGACAGACATACAGACAGACATACAGACAGACAGACACACAGACACTGCTCTTTTATATATATATATAGATAATAATTTTTAAAAAATCGCTTTCAAATGAATGTATTAAATAAAAATAAGTTGCGTAATGGCCGTTGCTAAGATACGCAGACGATCTAAGCAAAAGAATAAATCTATGAAAATAAAGCATTAAAGCCAATATTTAAAATCGAAAAAACATTAATTTAAAAAATTCAAATTCGAAATTCGAAAAAATCTCGATGAGGTGCACACCTGCAGGTTCCCAGGTACCTATATGCCAAATCTGGAAGCTCTGAGATCAGTAGAGTGAGCGCCAGAGCGCAGACACACACGCAGACACACAGACACTTCTCTTTATTTATAAAAATTAAAAAAAAAAAAAAAAAAAAGTTTGCAGACTCACTTTCTTTCCCACATAAAAACTAGTATGTAGTGGCCCCCACATGACTTTCTTCTATATTTTCCTATACAAATTCACTCAGTAAAAATAATTTATTAAAATTATTATTTAAAAAAAATTATCTTCCATGATAATGCAGACGATTTCCATATTAGAGAAGTAGTATAACACTAAATATTAAAAAAAAGTCAATTTTATTGTCAATATTACATGAATTTTTTTTTTTTTTTTTTTTTTTTTTTTTTTTTGTTAAAAGTGAAAAAAAAAAAAAAAAAAGATAACTTTGTTTTAATTTATCACAGATTTATAGTTCAACCATTCGTTTTAAAGGTATTGATGAGACCTTTCGAAAGATACCCATCTTGAAAATTTACTCCTCTCGAGGGGGACTTCCCCCCGGGGGGGGGGGGCGAGGCTCTTACACATACAAAAAAAAAAAAAAAATTCCAGTTGACTATCTCTATTATAAATAATTCTTGTAAATTTCATAATGATTACTAAAAAATAATTCTCTTTATGCACATTTATACAAAATTTTGTCCTATATCACCATGTTAAAAATTTAGAAAAAGCGAGATGGCAACGCAACCTGTAAGACAATTTTTACCAAAAGTTGATAGGCACTAATTTATGTCAAGGTGCAACTACATACCAATTTAATTCATCAACCTAGAAATTAATTTTTGATAGAATGGAGATGAAGGCTGATTTTTACCAACTATGTTGAAAAATACCAGAGGTATTTTTAAATAACCTCTTTAATACCTCTGGTATTTTTCACAAAGTTGGTAAAAATCAGCCTTCATCTACATTCTATCAAAAATTAATTTCTAGGTTGATGAATTAAATTTCTGTATTGAAATTTCGTGGCCGTTTGGAGTTGTGCCATGTTTAAAATTGTCACTTGATATAGCTGCTTTAATGCAGACTCGGTGACCTTGTCAACATAAATTATGTGAGAAGTGCCTAGCTGGTTATCAACCAGGATATCTCAGTGGTTAGAGCATCCGCGCGTTAAGCGGAAGGCCCGGGGTTCGATTCCCGGCTCTGGTATTTTTCACATAGTTGGTAAAAATCAGCCTTCATCTCCATTCTATCAAAAATTTGCATACCAATTTGTATGAAATTCTGTGCAGTAGTTCCTGAGATACAGTTGCCACAAAAGTTTGTCACACACACACAGACTGACAAACAGACATTTTCTAAAAATGGTCAAATCGTGTTCTACAGCTCTCAAAACGTGTAAATCCATCAAAAACCCGAGGTCGAAAATTTTTACGAATCCAATACTTTCTTCTATTGAATATAGAAGAAAATAACAAATATATTTACTTGTTTATTTATTAATTTTTGATATATTTTTCTTTTTATCACTGTTAAAGTGACAATGGGATTTTATTTAATAACTTTTGAACCAATATCCGATTGAATTAAAAAATACCGCGTAACCTACATTCTGTCCTTATTAATAAGTGCACTAATTTTTTACATAAATCTAATAATCCGGTTAAATACAATGACAAACTTTTAGCTTTATATAATTTAAATAAAAACAAAAATGTTTGCACGTTTATTCATGGTGTATTGCAATAAATGGCGATGACACAAAATCGCTGTCTGAATAATATAGTGCGATCCGTCGTACCAATGCATAAAACTAATTAATTAATTAAAAACGAAATGCCCCTCAAAATTGTAAATTTTAATATAGAAATAAACCAAAGTACTCATATTACAAAATTAAGCCGACAGTTTTGTTTTTCTTTCTCTCTCTCTCTTTTTTTTTTTTTTTTTTTTTGACACGCTTTTATTAGCTTCACCTGTATGTATATTTGTATGTATGTTTGTAATCTATCTGGGAGCAAACAAAAAATCTGGGAGCAAACAATTTTTTTTTTTCTTCTTGTAAAAAAAAAAAAAAAAAAAAAAAAAAAACTTTCTCTACGTGATCGCTGTGGCTGTTAGGTAAAGCTCCGAGCTACGAACCTAAAGTTCTAACGTTCAAGCCCAGTCAGGGGAGAATTTTTAAAAATGGTTTTTGTTTAATTCTAAATAATTTTTAACATGCTTTTATTAACTTGATATGATGTAACTATTAATGTGTGTAACGGAATTTTGTAAATCAATTTTCGGCCACTCCTGGTCGTTCGACTGACCGGAAATTTTGCACGCGACTTCATAGTCAGTAACAATACTACATACAAGTATTTCCAGGCTCCTATCCCATCAGGGGCAGGTTCAAGGGGAAAACAAAAAATCTATCAATATAAAACTCTATTGTATGTGGTACAGGATTTGGCCGTATTTGTATAATGCCGAATGGCAACAATTAATCAATTAAATTTCTTTTTTATTAAATACTTAAAAGTATGTAAATGTTATGGTGTGTCACTCACACTATTTTCTCTTATCCAGAATTTTAATACTATAAAGATAAAAATTTTGTACTGTTTAGCTCGCATTTCAATAAAAAAAGTGTTCTTTAATTTTTTTTAAAAGTATATATATATATATATGTATATATATATATCTATATTTTAAGAAATTAACATGAAATTGCTGATGTGTGCTGTGCAAACCGAAAGGTTTTCCTATATTTATCTAATCTTAAGGTCAGAGTCAAAAAACCCAAAGAGGCTTGTTCTGAAAGTGCGACGTCATGTCCTTTTATTATGGCTAAAATTTTCCTTTTCTTAATATTACTTCAGTACTGCCTGGATTTCAAATAATGCAAATTAAATTTGAGATTTACTTTTTACATTAAGATAAATTTACTCGGCATATGAATTTACACTGATTGGCAAACGATATGAATGAAAATAAAATCATACCAGTGGATCTGAAGATCAGAAACTTCAACGTCCATTTTACATCCTTCCTCACTCAGTAGATCATGTTTATTTATCGCATGTTATTTAAAAGGGTTATATATACAGGGTGATCCAAAAGTCAGAGAAACTAGTATGTTAGGGTCACCACATGACTTTCTTCTATATTTTCCTATATAAATTCACTCAGTAAAAGTAATTTATTAAAATTATTATTTAAAAAAAAATATCTTCCATGATAATGCACACGATTTCCATATTAGAGAATTAGTATAACACTAAATATACGAAAAAAGTCCATTTTATTGTCATTAACCCGTTAGTAGTCGCTAGTTGGTCGATTTGCCGCCTATCCTTCAGTTTTTCCAGAGTTTTTTTATTCAATAGCCACCAAACATTTTTGGAAGTGGCATTTGATATGCATAAAACGCGAAAAAAATCGATTTAACGTCGATCACATCATTTCTTAAAATTATTGGTGGCAGTTAAATATAAAGTTCGCAATCTGTAATAGGTGGCGCTGTCGATAGCGACTACTAACGGGTTAAAAAAAAAAATGTTAAAATGAAAAAAATCGATAACTTTATTTTAAATTCAGATGGTCACATAGTTCAGCCCACTTTCCAAAACAAGTAGAGAAGCCTTTTTCTGGAAGCTGTTCCAAAATACCCTACATTGCTGAAATAATTTCTGCATCTGTATTAAATTTTCTGCCATGGTTTCCTTCAACGTTGAAAACAACCAGAAATCGCATGGTGCGACATCTGGGCTGTAAGAAGGATGTGGCGCGATTTTAATATTGCATTTACAAAGATACTGCTGAACTAATATAGCGGCATCTGGAACAAACATGGCGAAGCTGCAAATTGTTGCGCAGAGTACGGAATATCAACGTTTTCGAAATGTTAGTTGATAGTGGTATCATCTCACATATCATTCGCCAATTTTCTTGCAAGATTGCCCACACAATGTTCACATTACGATCATTTCAAAACTTTCTGGTCGGCCAGGCTGAGCCAGTTGTATAGATTTTCTTTCTTTTTTTTTTTTTTTTTTTTTTTAACTGAATCATTCACTTGCATTTCTGTAGGGCAAATAAAAACAGTTCTTTAAACAAGCACGAAACAAGGAAAATAAAATCATCTGCTTCGTTTAGAATATTTATAAACGTTCAGTTAACATTTTGATAAAATGGCCTGCACTTTAATTTTTTAGTTTCACGATGTTGCCATTACGTTCAAAAATAACTCTCAATTTTTATGGAATGCCCTTTGTATATTATTCAAAAAGTACTCATTGCGTAGGTCTATGCATTTCTCATTACTATGCACAGAGAAGGATGGAATTCCATATATATATATATATATATATATATAAGTAAAAACATTGGTTACATTATCAACATATCGTGCTGTTATCGCAATATCCTATCACATTTTAAACAGATCTGCCTGATCGAACAATGGCATATTGCGAATACTAAAGCTTTTTACTTTCTTCTATATTCAATAGAAGAAAGTATTGGATTCGTAAAAATTTTCGACCTCGAGTTTTTGATGGATTTACACGCTTTGAGAGCTGTAGAACATGACTTGACTATTTTTAGAATATGTCTGTCTGTCTGTCAGTCTGTGTGTGTGTGATAAAATTTTGTGGCAACTGTATCTCAGGAACTACTGCACAGAATTTCGTACAAATTGGTATGTAGTTGCACCTTGACATAAATTAGTGCCTATCAACTTTTGTTAAAAATTGTCTTACAGGTTGCGTTGTCATCCCTCTTTTTCTAAATTTTTAACTTGGTGATATAGGAAAAAAATTTGTATTAATGTGCATAAAGAGAATTATTTTTTAGTAATCATTATGAAATTACAACATTTATTTATAATAGAGAATAATATAATAGTCAACTGGGAGAAAATTTTTGTATGTGTAGGAGCCTCGCCACCCCCCCCCCCTCGAGAGGATTAAATTTTCATGAAGGGTATCTTTCAAAAGAGCTCGCCAATACATTTAAAACGAATGGTTAAACCATCGATATGCGATAATTTAAAACAAAGTTATCGATATCTTTTCCTTTTAACGAAAAAAAATTTTTTTTTTAGAAATTTAACCAAACTTGGTATTTAGTTGGCCCCTGACATAAACTGGTGCTGATTAGATTGTCAGGACAGTAAAAATCTCGGTCGAGTTCGTAGATGGGGTACCCAGCTCAAAGGTGATGTAAATGGTGGGGGATGGAAAGTTATGGTTTTTTTTTCATTTTTAACAAAAAAAAATATTGACAACAAAATTGACATTTTTTGAATATTTAGTGTTATACTACTTCTGTAATATGGAAATCGTATCCTTATCATGGAAGATAATTTTTTTAAATAATAATTTTAATAAATTATTTTTACTGAGGGAATTTGTATAGGAAAATATAGAAGAAAGTCATGTGGGGGCCACGATATACTAGTTTTAAGAAAATTTCCGATGCACAACGTTTGATGGTCATTCTAATAAATAATGGCCGTTCACATTGAGCATTTATAGTCCAAGTAACGTTGTTAAATTTTCTGCGCTACTGTAAAAAAAAAAAAAAAAAAAAAAAAAAACTAATTTTACAATTTAAGCGTTACATGATTAAGAATATTTAAACTAATATATAATCTTGTAACCTAAAATATTCCCACGTCTTTCGGTGCATTTCAGTGAAAACCGCATAGTGCTACGTTCAATATTTTTTTAATAATATTTTTTAATATTTTTTGTGACTTTTGTATCACCCTGTATACATATATATATATATATATATATATATATATTGTTATTATTGTCATTATTATTAACTCATCACATAATCATACACGTTTCTGAGGGAGGTCGACTACCACCGCTCTATCCTCCGTTGTATATGTCTGTCTATGTCTATCTCTCCATATGTGTGTGTGTATACACACATATATATATATATATATAGTCACTCAAAAACACTTGCACGAAATTGGATGCGAAATAATTGATAGCCCAAGCGGCGGCTGCAAAGAATTGACTTGATAAGGTGTGAAGCTGATTGTTTTTGTATAGATAGAATTCATTGTTACAATGAAAATCTGATAGGGTTGTCTGGTCAAAGCCGTCAAGTTTAAGAGAAACAAACTCACTTCCGGTTACAATTTAAACGATTTTCGAACCCCACAAGTGTGAAGATGAAACCGGTGCTAAAATGTAGAGATTAATATGTTCTTTAAAATGGCATAGGGTTGCCTGGTCAAAACCGTCAAGTTTCAGAGGTTGCCTCGATAATAGGAGTCAAATTTAAACGATTTTCGAAACCCACAAGTGTTAAGATGAAACCAGTGCGAAAATGTAGGGATTAATATGCTCTTTAAAATGGCATAGGGTTGCCTGGTCAAAGCCGTCAAGAAACAGAGGTTGCCACGAAAATAGGAGACGTATTTTGCGATTTATTTACCCAAGTAAAAAGTGGTTTACCCAAGCGTAAAGATGAAACCGGTGCTAAAATGTAGAGATTAATATGCTCTTTAAAATGGCATAAGGTTGCCTGGTCAAAACCGTTAAGACCCGGAGGTTGCCTCGAAAATAGGGGTCAAATTTAAACGATTTTCGAACCTCACAAGTGCAAAGATGAAACCGGTGCTAAAATGTAGAGATTAATATGCTCTTGAAAATGGCATAGGGTTCCCTGGTCAAAGCCGTCAAGAAACAAAGGTTGCCTCGATAATAGGGGTCAAATTTAAACGATTTTCGAACCCCACAAGTGTAAAGATGAAACCTGTGCTAAAATGTAGGGATTAATATGCTCTTTAAAATGGTATAGGGTTGCCTGGTCAAAGCCGTCAAGAAACAGAGGTTGCCACGTAAATAGGGGAAGTATTTTACGATTTATTTACCCAAGTGTAAAGATGAAACCGGTGCTAAAATATAGAGATTAATATGCTCTTTAAAATGGCATAATGCTGCCTGGTCAAAACCGTCAAGACCCGGAGGTTGCCTCGAAAATAGGTCAAATCTGTCAAGTAAAGCAGTCAACCACAAAAAAAGTAGGCGAGTTTTGAAGATTTCTTAACGAAGTGTAAAAAAATACGAATAGCATTAACAAAGAAAATGAATAATGGTGAAATTATATGAATATTTGAAAGGTGTGGCTGGTTCCAGAATGTACAGCATAGAAGTTATTTTAAAATGGCATATGTTTGCCTGGTAAAATTAGTAAAGAAATAGCGGTCAGTCTCCAAAAAGCTAACGAATATTAAAGATGTTTAACACAAAGTGAAACACACATGAAGACTATTTAAAAAAGGTTAAACACGAAATGATTAATATTTAAAAGATGAAATTGCGAGCTAAATGTAGAACATACAACCCTTTGCAATTTGCTTACGATTGGTGCTTCAAACCTGTCAAGGTATAGCGGTCAGCTTAGAAAAGGAAGCGAATTTCAATATTCGTTTATTTTATTTGTTTAATGATGTAAGAGATTTTAAAGCGTAAAGAAAATTAAATTATTATGCGTGACCATTCTTTTTCTAATCTGTATAAAACTAATTTCAGCTCACGAGCTCGTTTTTTTCCCCATTTTTCAATACTTAAAATATTCAAATTGTGTCAAAGTATTGAGAAGATAAATTCCCTGAAGAAATGTATGCGGCTGCTTTGTAGAATTTTATACTAAAATTTTGGGTTGTGCCGATTTTGTTATATTAAAAATTTGTCAATTTTAGAAGATTTTCTCAATTAATTTTTTTATATCTAATTAAAAACTAGTATGTTGTGGCCACCACAAGACTTTCTTCTATATTTTCCTATACATATTCAATCATTAACAATATATATATAAAAAAAAAAATACGATTTTTTTTTTCTAAGTTTTTTTTTTTTTTTTTTTTTTTTTTGTAAAAATTAATACATATTCAATCACTAACAATATTAAAAAAAAAAAAAAAAAAAAAAAAAAAAAAAAAAAAATGCGAATTTTTTTCTAAGTTTTTTTTTTTTTGTTAAAAGTAAAAAAAATCGATAACTTTATTATAAATTATCACAGATTTATGGTTCAACCATTCGTTTTAAAGGTATTGACGAGATCTTTCGAATTATACGCATCTTCAAAATTTAACCCCCCCGGGGGGGTACTTCCCCCCCAGGGGGGGAACCGATGCCCCCCCATGCACAATTTTTTTTCCCTAGTTAACTACTATTATTATCAATAATTCATATTAATTTTACAATCACAAGTTTAAAATAACTCTCATTATGCCCATTTATACGGAATTTTGTCCTATGCTGCCATGTTAAAAATTTGCATAAAATGCGATCACAGCACCACCTATTGAGCTATTGATCCCCAAATCTAATGGGCACCAGTTCATGTCAGGGTGCAACTAAATACCAAGTTTGGTTAAATTTCATTCATTGGTTCGTGAGATACAGCGTCCACAAAAAAATGATACAGACACACAGACAGACAGACAGACAGACAGACAGACACACAGACAGACATTTTTTAAAAACTATCAATTCGTGTTCAGGCCATCCTAAAACGTGTAGATCCGTCAAAAAACGGAGGTCGAAAATTTTCGCGAATCCAATACTTTCTCTATATTACATATAGAAGAAAGTAATAATCAATAATACCTTCTGCAAATTAATTATGGGTACAAATAAAGCAAAAAACATTTTTAAAAAAATTATAACTTTTTCGCGTATCTTAATAACCATGAATTAATTTATGAAATTGAAATTTGTAAATCTTGCTGCAAATCTGAAATAAGAGTTTTTTTTTTTTTTCATATTATTTAATTATTTATTTTGTATACTAACAGAATTTTTTATTATGAGTTTCTTGTGCATTATTATCTTCATTTCTGTTAACTTTTGCGGGCGTATTTTCTTATCTGTATCCGCATGCTACATTTTTAATTTTTACTATTAATTCGTTGTTTTTATGGAAAATTTTGGAACAGTTTCATTACAGTTTATTTATTTATTTTTTCTTTTTTAAATACTTTTTATATTTTTTTTCACATTGTGTAAAAAACCCTTCAAAATTAGCTTTTTTTTTTTTTTTTTTTTTTTTTTTTTTTCGAGGCAACCACTATTTCTCGAGATTTTTACCTGGCAACCTTATGATACTCTAAAGAGAATGTTATTCTCTATATTTTATAAACGGTTTCATTTTTAAATATGTTAGGGTAAGAAAACCGCTAAAATTCGCCCCCCCCCCCACACACACACTTTTCGTGGCAACCTCTTTTCTTGTCGGTTTTGACCAGGCAAACCTATGCCATTTTAAACACCATATTATTCTCTACATTTTAGCACCGGTTTCATCTTTACACTTGTGGGGTTCGAAAATCGTTTATTTTTAACCCCTATTTTCAAGGCAACCTCCGGGTCTTGACGGTTTTGACCAGGGAACCTTATGCCATTTTAAAGAGCATATTAATCTCTACATTTTAGCACCGGTTTCATCTTTACACTTGGGTAAATCACTTTTTACTTGGGTAAATAAATCGTAAAATACGTCCCCCTTTTTCGTGGCAACCGCTGTTTCTTGACGGCTTTGACCAGGCAACCCTATGCCATTTTAAAAAGTATATTATTCTCAACATTTTAGCACCGGTTTCATCTTTACACTTGTGGGGTTCGAAAATCGTTTATTTTTAACCCCTATTTTCAAGGCAACCTCCGGGTCTTGACGGTTTTGACCAGGGAACCTTATGCCATTTTAAAGAGCATATTAATCTCTACATTTTAGCACCGGTTTCATCTTTACACTTGGGTAAATCACTTTTTACTTGGGTAAATAAATCGTAAAATACGTCCCCTATTTTCGTGGCAACCTCTGTTTCTTGACGGCTTTGACCAGGCAACCCTATGCCATTTTAAAGAGCATATTAATCTCTATATTTTAGCATCGGTTTCATCTTCACACTTGTGGGGGTCGAAAATCGTTTAAATTTGACCCCTATTATCGAGGCAACCTCTGAAACTTGACGGTTTTGACCAGGCAACCCTATGGCATTTTAAAGAGCATATTAATCTCTACATTTTAGCACCGGTTTAATCTTCACACTTGTAGGGTTCGAAAATCGTTTAAATTGTGACCGGAAGTGAGGTTGTTTCTCTTAAACTTGACGGCTTTGACCAGACAACCCTATCAGATTTTCATTGTAACAATGAATTCTATCTATAGAAAAAAAATCAGCTTCACACCTTATCTTGTCAATTTTTTGCAGCCGCCGCTTGGACTATAAGTAGCGTATCTGAATTATTTTGTGCGGCCTTGTAAACTAATTACCAATTCTATGACTACCATTTTTCAGGAAAACAATGCTTTTAAACACCGTAATGATATATTTTTATTACATTGTGCTTATTATGGAGCGTAACCATGTTTAAATGCACTTTTAAGAAATACCGTCTACAGACCATAATGGTACAAAACTCTTTTGCGCTTCCCTGTACGCGAGCCACAACAATTATATAATGAAAAATAAAAATAAATAATAATGAGTAAATAAATAATTCATTGTAATTCATTAATAATGTACTCAAATTTGACACCATTGAGAGGATTACAGAATGGCATTGGACATTTTTTTGTGTGGTCCTGTAAATAAATTATCTAGTCTATACGTATCGTTTTTTCTAGAGAAAATATGCTTTTATGAACCTTTATAACGTATGCTAATTCTATAATGTGGAATACAGCATAAACGATGTTAAAATGGGCTTAAACAGGAATCTATCCATAGGATCTAATGTCACGAAATTCCTCTGCGTGTCCCTCGTGAATGAGCCATAAACATTGCGTACACCATAGTAAAAATTATACTAGTATGTTGTGGCCACCACATGACTTTCTTCTATATTTTCCTATACAAATACACTCAATAAGAAAAGAAAAAAAAAAAAAAAAATACGATTTTTTTTTCAAAGTTTTTTTTGTTAAATGTAAAAAAAAAAATCGATAACTTTGTTTTAAATTATCACATATTTATAGTTCAACCATTCGTTTTAAAGGTATTGACGAAACATTTCGAAATATACCCATCTTGAAAATTTACTCCCTCGAGGGGGGACTTTCCCCTCAGGGGTGTGGCAAGGCTCCTACACATACAAAAAAATTTTCCCAGTTGACTATCTCTATTATAAATAATTCTTGTAAATTTCATAATGATTAGTAAAAAATAATTCTGTTTATGCACATTTATACATAATTTTGTCCTATATTACCCTGATAAAAATTTAGAAAAAGCGGGATGGCAACCCAACCTGTAAGACAATTTATACCAAAAGTTGATAGGCATTAATTTATGTCCAGGTGCAACTACATACCAATTCGTATCAAATTCTGTGCAGTAGTTCCTGAGATACAGTTGCCACAAAATTTTGTTACACACACACACAGAGACAGACATTTTCTAAAAATGGTCAAATCGTGTCCTACAGCTCTCAAAACTTGTAAATCCATCAAAAACCGAGATCGAAAGTTTTTACGAATCCAATACTTTCTTCTATTGAATACAGAAGAAAGTAATAACTTATTCTAAGTAGCATATGAAAATTTGTTCGAAATTTGACATGATTTCAGATTACGTCACATTTTCAAAATGCTTTTGTAAAGTCCCGTGCATTAATTATTATGTCTATGCACATATTTTTCTACAGAAAATACGCTTTTATGTACCTCAATACTGTGTGTTAATTCCTTTTTGTTGAATGCAGCGTAACTATGCTAAAACGCCTTTAAACGAAACTCTGCCTATAGGCCGTAATGATACGAAACATTTTGGTGTGTACACGATGTAGGTACACAAAATTCTCTAGGTACACAAAACTCTACAACTAATTCTGTGGCTAAAACTGTACAGCTAATTCTGTGGGGATCATGAGCTGAGCATGTGCACCAATAGGCAAATACAATGGGTTAATTTTAGCGTCCACTATCACGAAACATTTATTTATACAAACATACAAATGTAATTTGAGTCCCCACACGGAGGCTTCCAGTGACGTTACGGCAATGGACTCTTCTCAGTTTCGTCTGCTCAGTCATGTGATAGAGGAAAACAAATAATCGAATTCTGAGAATAGAATTCAATTAAGTATTGTTCTTAATAACAAAAATGATAATATTTAATATAAAATAAGTAATATTGTGTATTTTTAAACAGTAGAATAGTTGTAATTGTAAATTTAATATTTTGTAAAAAACACTTTATGTGTTTATTTATTTTCAACTGTAAGAATCGATTTTTGTATGTTCTAGTGTAACTGTTATATTAACTGATCTGTTGTTCTTGTGGAATGTTTATGGATTATAATTTGAAATTTTAAAATGTTTTCATTTAATTGCATAAAGGTGTTACAAGTTAATTAACTTAGTTACTGGTCTAAATGGATTTACGCAGTACGATATTGCACTGTCACTGATTTAAGTACCAAAAATCAGAGTATTTAACGTGTTCTTCATGAACATCAATAACAAATATTAAACTAAATGATGATTGTAAATGTATATAGCAAACAAAAGATGCTGAATAATGATATAAAATGGATTAAAAATGATGATGTATAAAAAAAAAAAAAACTAGTATGTTGTGGCCACCACAAGACTTTCTTCTATATTTACCTATACATATTCAATCAGTAACAATATTAAAAAAAAAAAAAAAAAAAAAAAAAGTACGATTTTTTTTTTCTAAGGTTTTTTTTTTTTTTTTTCTTTTTGTTAAAAGTGAAAAAAATCGATAACTTTGTTTTAAATTATCACAGATTTATAGTTCAACCATTCGTTTTAAAGGTATTGACGAGACCTTTCGAAAGATACCCATCTTGAAAATTTATCCCCCCCGGGGGGGTACTTCCCCCCCAGGGGGGGAAGCGATGCCCCCCCCATGCAGAATTTTTTTTTCCTAGTTACATACTACTATTATCAATAATTCATATTAATTTTACAATCACAAGTTTAAAACAACTCTAATTATGCACATTTATACGAATTTTTGTCCTATGCTGCCATGTTAAAAATTTAGATAAAATGCTATCACAGCGCCACCTGTTGAGCTATTGATCCCCAAACATAATCAGCACCAGTTTATGTCGGGAACCAACTAAATACCAAGTTTGGTTAAATTTCGTTAAAAAAAAAAAAATTGCGATATTTTTCTAAGTTTTTTTTTGTTAAGAGTTAAAAAAATCGATAACTTTGGTTTAAATTATCACAGATTTATCGTTCAACCATTCGTTTTAAAGGTATTGACGAGATCTTTCGAAAGATACCCATCTTGAAACTTTGCCCCCCCGGGTGGGAACTCCCCCCCCCCGGTGGGGGGGCAACCGATGCCCCCACATGCACAAAAATTTTTTCCTAGTTAACTACTACTATTATCAACCTGATCTTTCGAAAGATACCCAATGTGAAAATTTACCCCCCCCTGGGGGGGGTATTTCCCCCCTAGGGGGGGAAGCGATGCCCCCCCATGCAAAAATTTTTTTTCCTAGTTACATACTACTATTATCAATAATTCTTATTAATTTTACAATCACAAGTTTAAAACAACTCTAATTATGCACATTTATACGAATTTTTGTCCTATGCTGCTATGTTAAAAATTTAGATAAAATGCTATCACAGCGCCACCTGTTGAGCTATTGATCCCCAAACATAATCAGCACCAGTTTATGTCGGTGACCAACTAAATACCAAGTTTGGTTAAATTTCGTTAAAAAAAAAAAAAAAAAAAAAAAAAAAAAAAAAAATTGCGATATTTTTCTAAGTTTTTTTTTGTTAAAAGTTAAAAAAATCGATAACTTTGGTTTAAATTATCACAGATTTATCGTTCAACCATTCGTTTTAAAGGTATTGACGAGATCTTTCGAAAGATACCCATCTTGAAACTTTGCCCCCCCGGGTGGGAACTTCCCCCCCCGGTGGGGGGGGCAACCGATGCCCCCACATGCACAAAATTTTTTTCCAAGTTAACTATTACTATTATCAACGAGACCTTTCGAAAGATACCCATCTTGAAAATTTACTTCCCCGGGGGGGGGAACCGATGCCCCCCCATGCACAAAATTTTTTTCCTAGCTAACTACTACTATTATCAATAATTCATATTAATTTTACAATCACAAGTGTAAAATAACTCTCTTTATGCCCATTTATACGGAATTTTGTCCTATGCTGCCATGTTAAAAATTTGCATAAAATGCGATCACAACGCCACCTATTGAGCGATTGATCCCAAAATCTAATCAGCACCAGTTTATGTCAGGGTGCAACTAAATACCAAGTTTGGTTAAATTTCATTCATTGGTTCGTGAGATACAGCGTCCACAAAAAAATGATACAGACAGACAGACAGACATTTTTTAAAAACTATTAATTCGTGTTCTCCATATCCCAAAACATGTAAATCCATCAAAAAGTGGACTTCGAAAATTTTCGCGAATCCAATACTTTCTCTATATTACATATAGAAGAAAGTAAAAACGCAGCTTAAATACGATTAATCAAAAATAAAAATAGAAAATATGTTATTTCAGCAATCGCTATAGATAAACAAGACTTCGTCTGCTATTTGTTTTTCCTCTGTCATGTGACCTCAAACGTCAGGTGGGAAGAGCCCATTATAATATTCAGTTAATTGAAATGAAAGATCCTTAGCAACCCTCTTAACAACCATAGATGAAAATCGCAGTCATAAAATAGCCGAAAGTTCTCCCTTTTGCAGATATTGCTGATTTTGAAATCAATTTTGAGTCAATTTTCTAATTTTTCTACCGCAACGCAGCAGATAACATTTTCTGGAAAAAATAATGCTTTATTAAATTTTGTGCCAACAATTTTTTTTCTTTCAAGTAAATCGGTGATGAGCGTTTGAAATATTTTTCTAGTTCGTAATTTTAAAGTTCCCGGACTTATTTAATAAAAAATGCATAGAAAGATACCGTTATATAAAACACTGACTGAATTCAAAAATTCAAACCAGTAAAGAAAAATTTTAAAAGACAAGAAATATTTACCTGTTGATGAAACATGTGTCTAATAATACAGTGAACGTATGTGTTTCATTTTAGGTTTTGACATTCAATTGTTATGATAAGATATAATATCTTATCATAAATTCAAAACAATGGTTAAAAGTGAGCTTTCCTGTCAAAGAGGTGGTTTGCAAGGCACAGTCAAGGGAAAAAAAAAAAAATAAATAAAGGATAAATAGAATCAATAGTGTAATGATCAGCGAAATGTCGTTATAAATTACAATATCACACACTGTTAAAAATTTCTGGAAATTTAATGTAAATATTTATCCGTAGTCTCTGTAAATTTGCTGTAATTTTTAGTTAAAAGTGAATAATCGAGATTCTCAATCTTTATTCTGTATTTTTTCCTAATTTTACTTTTTAAATTTTTAATTAAATTTAAAATCGACTGTTTCTGCTTTAGAAAAAGCATTCTAAGTCCGAAATATATTCTCAATAATAATTAATTAAATTAATATTGGTTATTAAAATGAATGTATAAAATATGTTTTTTAACATCTCCGTTTATTTTTCTCTGTAATTTTACGTAAGACTTAAGGTAATAGATTACACAGAGTTTTCTGTTGAAATTTTTAACAGTGTATACTTGGGCTATGTATTCAAATTCATTTCTGATAACAAGTCACTAAGTCAAGGAATAGTTTAAATTTAAATTTAAATGGCTCGAACAATATTTCGGGTGCAAAGAACCGTAAGTTGCATGATATAAAAGAATAAAAAGTTTACAAGAGGATTCCAATCATTAATAGGGATGTACAAAAATATATTCTACATGATCCAGTATTCAGCCATACTACAAGATATTCGGTGTTTTCAAATCTGGAAATATTAAACTACCAGCAGGATATGCCCGCTTCGCTAGTCACCATATTTAAAGGAAACTCTTTTCTATATAGCTTTATGAAAAAAAAAAAAAAAAAAAAAAAAAAATACTGAAATCACTCAAAAGCCGCTCTGGGTTCCCTCTGCCTTCGGCAGCGACTTGTTCGTCCTCGCAGTCTCCCTATTGCCTGCGACAATGGCTTACCCGTGGGTTTCCATCTGGGTACTTATCATATATGTCAGTCTCGATACGGATAGTATCGAAAAATTTGAAGTAGCTCTATTATATTTGAATCCTAGTTACACATGAACAACATTATATGTGATGGACATAATATTTGCTTTCACGTTATTTCCTATATTTATTTGATTTAATCGATTAACCATAAAATGACAGCAATTTCAAGCCAAATATAATATCACAATATGCTATGATCAGCTACGTCTATCGCATGAAACAATTATTATTATTATTATTATTATTATTTTGTGATTATATATACTTCATGCTTACTTAATAGTAGTTGGTATATATAAAAATAAATAAATAAATTAATATGTAAACCTGATCATGATACAGCCTTAATATAGCTCCCCTTGGGGACTTTTGAATTTTTGTCGCCGTTTTAGACCAAAATATAATTTATGCGATTATTGTTCCTATTCCTTTCTATCTTTTCTTTTCTTTCTTTTTGCAATATTTTATAATTTAGTTATATTTTTGATGCGCTACTTGGCTTTAAGTGCCTGTCCTTGGCGAAAAATGTCCGATCTACTTCAGCATCAAAATTAAAAAAATTGTCCAGAATTATCAATAAGTAATAATACATTTAATATAAAAGCTGAATTAGCTTTTATGCCAAGCGTGATTCATCCGTGCTAAAAACAAGATCTAAAGTTGGGGTATATAAAAAAATGCTATGAAATAAAATTCAGAAGAAACATGCTAGATTTGTATTATTACTATTTTATTTTAAAGTTATAAAGACGTCATTTTCTCATTCACCAATTTAACATTTAGTATTTTTTATTTTTTTTTTCGCGTGAAAGCATATTTCATTTTATGTTGAAAAAAATAAATAAAAAATACATCGAAAACATTTTTGACAACAATTAAAAATTTAAATGGCTTATATTAAGGCAATTACCAGTTTATTATTTTCGTATTTTAAATAATTTTAAAAAATCTAATAAAATTTCCGGTATAAATAGTAGCCTATGTTCTATTCCGGACTATTCTCTACCTGTGTACCAAATTTCATCCAGATCCGTTTAGCCGTTGTGGCGTGATTGAGTAACAAACATACATCCAAACTTTCGCATTTATAATATTAGTATAGATAAAGACGTCATTTTCTCATTCACCAATTTAACATTTAGTATTTTTTTATTTTTTGCGTGAAAGCATATTTCATTTTATGTTGAAAAAAAAAAAATAATAATAATAAAATAAATAATACCTCGTAAAGTTTTTGGCAACAATTAAAAATTTAAATGGTTTATATTAAGTCAATTACCAGTTTATTATTTTCATTTTTAAATTAATTTTTAAAAAATCTAATCAAATTTCCGGTATAAATAGTAGCCTATGCTCTATTCCAGACTATTTTCTATCTCTGTACCAAATTTCATCCAGATCCGTTCAGCCGCTGTGGCGTGATTGAGTAACAAACATACATCCAAACTTTCGCATTTATAATATTAGTATAGATTCAGTTAGCCGAATATCGAATTATTCGATTAAACTCTTTGATAGAACAAATAGTCTAATCAGCAAAATATAAATAAATAAATAAAAATAAAAATAAAAATTAAATAAATAAATCTATCTTTACTTTTTTTTTACATATGTAACTAGTATGTTGTGGCTACCACAAGACTTTTTTCTGTATTTTCCTATACAAATTCACTAAGTGCAAATAATATAATAAAACTCTTACATATTAAAATTATCTAACATAATGAATGCAAATGATTTTCATCTTAGAGAAAAATAACACTAAATATCCAAAGAAAGACAGTTTTATTAATTTGTAAATAACGGTATTATTTAAATTATGCAGGGGTGTTATTTAAATCAGTAAACAACTTCTAAAAAAGTGCATTTTTATAACGGGTATTTCATATATCAAGTTTCGTATTGTTATATGCTATAGAAATTGAGATTAGCCTTCCCGTTTTCGAGGAAATTTTCAGTATAGCAGCGCCACCTATTAGCCGATAAGCATCCAAATTGAATCAGCTTAATGTCTCAAATGGCTTTCTTGAATATCAAGTTTTGTTTGATGATACGCCATAGAATCTGAGATATAGCCTTCCCTTAAATTACTGTGTAGCAGCGCCACCTGTTAATCAATTGACACCAAAAGTTTATAGGCGCTATTTTAGGTCAAGGTGCATCTACATGTAAATTTATATGCAATTCTGTGCAGTAGCTGCTTAGCTATACCATTCCCTTAAATTGCGAAATCGCTGTATAGCATTGCCAGTGAACACATACGATTTGACTGATTTTTCAAAATATCTGTCTGTGTGTATCACAAATATTATGGACGCTGTATCTCGCAAACCAATGAACGAAATTTAACCAAACTTGGTACTGAGTTGGACCCCTGACCTAAACTAGTGCTTATTATGTCGGGATCAATCTCTCAACAGGTGGCGCTGTGATTATATTTTTTCTAAATTTTTAACATTGAAGTATGGGACAACATTTCGAATAAATATACCCGAGGAGAGTTGATTTTGATTGTAAAATTATGACTGATTATTGATAATAATTATAATAAACTAAGAAAAAAAGTGTGTGCATCTAGGAGCATAGCTTTCCCCTAAGCGGGACGTGCCCCCACATGGTGCGTAAATGTTCACTATGGGTATATTTCCGAAAAACTCGTCAGTACCTTTAAAATGAATACTTGAACCATACATATGTGATATTTTAAAGTAAAATTATCAAATTTTCTCATTTTAACTGAAAAAATAAATAAATAAATAAATAAAAATATTAATCATAATAATAATCTTAGAGAAAAATAATTTCGTTTGTTTTTATGTTGGCACAAAAATTGACTTTATTTCGACATTTAGTGTTAAATCGTATGCATTCGTCATGGAAAACAATTTCAACAATTTAATAGAATAATTTGTACTGCTTGAATTTTGTATAAGATAATATATACAAGAATGTCTTGTGTTGGCCACATCATACTAGCTTTTATTTGTAATAATTTGAAAATTTTCTTATAAAACTACTACTTTTAATTACTTTCTCTTACCCGTAGAGTCGATAAAGTATTGTTTTAGGGTCAAATTTTTGTGATAGTTACATGTTCTGAGGTCCCCTGAATACGAAAATCATGTTTTTAGCGAATGGTCTGTGTGTCTGTATGGATGGATGTCTGTGTGTCTGTTATCAGCATATCTCAAGAACAAATAGTAGCAGAAATTCAAAACTCGGTATTCTAAATGCGTATCATATAGGGATGCTGCAGTAAGTTTTTCGTTGAGATGAAGCAAATGGTTCGTGTACAGGGACACTCAAAAGTATTCAAATACATTACGTCTATGGGGGAAACTGCAGGTCAGTAGAGTTTAAGATCTATAGACAGCACTAAACCAAATGAAACGAATATAAATTTTTTGTAATAAATATAGTCAACTGAGAAAACATTTTTGTGTATGTATGGGCCTCACCTCCCCCTCTGGGGGGGGGGAGGAGTAAATTTTCATGATGGGTATCTTTCAAAAGAGCTCGCCAATACCTTTAAAACGAATGGTTGAACCATCGATAAAGTTATCGATTTTTTTTTTTTTCATGTAATATTGCGAACGAATTCAACCTTTTTTTGGATATTTAGTGTTATACTATTCTCAGAAATACTTAAATATGAATAATTTTAGGATATCCAAATGTTGTATTTTGAAGTTAATATAAGTTTGTTGCTGGGAAAGTTTGATCAAGATTGATAAGTTTCAATGAATGTTGCGTGTGAAAATTGTCTGTATAATTTTAAGTAACTTTTAGTTTTAGTAACAGAATTAAATTCTATATAAATGTTGATGCATTAATGGAATGGGGGGGGGGGGTGAGGGGTGGTAGCCCCCTCACACAGAACTAATTATCATATAAAACTCTTCCGATACCTAATTTGAATTGTTTAACATAGGTTTACATAACAGTACTCGTTATATTCTTAATCTCCAACCTGTAATTATAGTATTAAATTTCAGGGTAAGATAAAGTCGTGTGAGTAACATACCAAATAATTTTAATACGTTCTATAATTAATGATATGCATGTTTAGAATTATTGATGATATATATATATATATATATTTAAATAACAATAGAAATATTTGTGCAAATACGAAATATTTTGGACAACTAATCTCAAAGGACTCAGTTTGTTATCCAATTAAACATGAATAGTATTATGGGTGTCCTCGTACAAAGTGAGGTAGACTGTACCACCGCACTTTAGAATGTAGAAAAAGAGGGAAGAAAAGCTAAAAACCCCATAGAAATAGCATGGGAAGAAAACCAAAAAAACTCACAATGTCAAGTGTGTTAAAAAAAAAAAAAAAAAAAAAGAAAAAAAAAAAAAACGGCTCGCACCGGAATTAATAAAAGGACAAAATTGACTAGAAAAAGACATTGAACAGCGGGAGCGGCCGGGCTGGGGCATTGGTCCTGTCGTCCAGGATAAATGCGTCTCGCCTAGTATTAATTATTATTAACCAATTATTATGCCTAATATATAAATACAATAATTAATTTAAAAATTATGTTGAAACTTTAATTTACTTATATATACATATATAAATATAGTGTAAGAGGAGAGTTCAACAGGGTGGAGGCGTTGAAAAGTTTGCGGTGTGAACTCACTCCGCGAGTCCACCACCATAACACCTCTACCCTGTTGGTAAATATCTTCTTTTTACACTACGAGTCGTCACCTTTCACGAAGTTTCTGTTTTGAAGTCTGCCATTCGGAGAGCGCAAATAATTTGAACGCTGACATCTATCGGTGAGAATTATTTTCACAATTTTAAGCACTTAGACGTTTTTAATGAAGAAAACAAAGGGTTGAAGAATGTTATATATTAAATGATTAACAATTAATGAAGGGTTTAGACTTTGAACTTAGAATTTTGGTGTTGCAATCCGGAAATTCTAAAGTATTTGAGTGCTGCCATTTGTTGACGAGACTTAGAATTATTTTCACAACTTGGGGGATTTAGAGTTATTGAATATATCTTTCTAAGGTAATAATTGATTCGAATAGAGGGTAAAAATATTTTTACGGTTTAATGAGCTGGCGAGGGTTTCATTTATCAAGTCATGAAGCTATGCTTGTGAGTGAATTATAAGTTATATTAAAAGATATGTCGCACAAGTGAGTTGGTTGGTTGTGTTTTACGTCGCACTAGCGCTGTGCAGTGGACAATTGACGACAGTCTGGGACTCACCCCTAGTGGTCACACAAGTGAGTCATTTTAAAAATTGTCTTCGAACGAAGAAGATATGACGTACTTTCGAGTGAATGTGAGTCATAATAAAATTTTATGCTATACGATGTAGATATATCAGGTTCCAAGTCACGCAGGAAGCTTTGGTGGAGTAAATGCTGTCTATCGTTCTCACAAAGGCAAGCTATCGAAGAAAAAGATTCTGGACTGGCTGAGCGGGAACGATTCATTCACGTTACACTGACCAGTTCGAAGAAGGGTCTTGACCAATCGAGTGATCGTATATTCCTTCGATCAATAATGGCAGACCGACTTAGTGGATCTCGGCAGTTTGCAAAAGTTCAATATAGGGTACCGCTACACTCTGATCTGAATAACACTTGGCCTAAATGTGCGTGGGCGATTCTTTTGAAGAAAAAATCGGGTGAAGATATCGTAAAGTCCTCCCGGTGTATCTTTTCGACGAGGAAAGCCATATCCCTGCAACCGGATGATAGAAAAGCCTATAAAAACAGACTTTACATGCAGAACGTGAAAAGAAAACCCTGCGTGTTTCAGTCGATAGCTGTTTCCAAACAGAAATTAGCCTTCGAAAAAGGGTATGAAACGAATTGGAGAGAAGAAATGTTTGTGGTGACCGTGTACGGTTGAGACTATGGTAGGTCACCACAGTTTTTCAAATTGTGATAGATCCAGCGACGCAATAGATGAAAGAGTTGAATGCTTCGACGCCAGCAGTTGGCGAAATTTTAGGTTGGAATAGTTTTGCGTCAACATAGAGCTGCAACTTTGAATGTATTTACGATGAAATAAGAAGAAAAGTACTCTAAAAAAGACTGGGGTGAAAAAAAAAAAAAAAAAAAAAAAAAAGACGGTAACATACAATCTTCCGGATTATTAATCAAGATATTGGCAGCTTTGCAAGGCCATAAGAAGTAGAATTATCGCCCAGTTAATTCATTTTCAATGAAAAAAGCTTGGTAAATTACTTTACTACTCTTTTCAGCTTAATCCTCTTCCGGCCGTAATGCTCTAAAACGCTCTAAAGAGTGTTGCCAAATTTAATGATTCTTTTATTCAACTGCCACCAATAATTTTGAGGATTGAAATTTGATATGTAAAATGGACGAATAACCTTAGAAATGATTATTGCAGCCATTATACACTAGGCTGACCAGATGAAAGTATCTTTATAACAGAGAAGTATAAAAAAATTGCTACAATTATCGAAGCATTTTTTCATTCCTAATAAATAAGGACTAAAAATAAAGTGCTACTAATTAATAATTTAGTTTCTACAATTTTTTAAAACTTAGAAAAATGCTTTGAAAAAAAAAAAAAGGGCGTCCCCATTTATCCCCAGAAAATGGGGACATTTGGTCAGTATATATACACTCGTATTTTAGGATCTGGAAATTTTCAAGTTTCTATTGTTTAAAATGACTCTGTTTTAGATAATAGCAAGTATATTGAACTGGTGAACAGAAAAGGTGGATAAAAGAATAATCAACAGATTTTTTTTTTAAGAATGTCAAGAAATATCTAAATGTCAAATGTAAAAAGTATAAATAACAATCTAGTAATGGTGGTGCATTAATACATTTATTGTTAAGCAATACACTTTATAATTGAAAAGTTTGTAATAAAGCAATAAAATTAGCTTAAAATTTAAAAATGATAGTTCAAACACATTACAATAGTTTTCAAATATTTTCATTGAAACACAAACAGAACATATGCATTAAATATTTACATTACATACTTCAAATAAAAACTTTTTTTGTGCTTATAACTTTTTGATATCACCATCAAATGCGGTTACATTATTATTCTATTATTAAGAATGCGTGTAACACGTAGAAGACTGTGTCAGGTATTAAATAATTTTAAGGAGTCTAAGGGCTTTATTTTCAACATTTAGAAAAAAAAAAATCCATTTTTTGAAAATACATACATGTTGAATGTTTGCAATTGTGAACGTTTTAAATTATTCATAGTGCAGTATACATAGTGTAGTGAACATTTTAAATTACACAAAGTGCGACTTTAAACCGAACCGACGTGAACTTTTTAAGGATTCATTTATGATTATACGTTCTTTGATTCAAAAGTTATGAGCAACATTATAACGACATCAAGATGGATGTCTATAGTATTTCTAAGTATACATATTTTCTTAAAAATGTTTTTTCGCCATCATCCGCAAGATATTTTACCGTGAAGCTAACCTACTGGCTTTTTTATGGCCTTAAAATATTTGTACGAACTTATTTCATAAAGTGAATCAACGATTTTGTGAAATTAAAATATCTACTATTTTTAAAATTATGTAAAACTTAAAAGTTTTCCAATTTTCAAAAATATTATGAAAATATCATAAATTTTTTGAAACTGTTTATGTATTTCTATTTATAAAATATTTTTGGACTAATTGTTTAAAAATTGAAATGTACGTGGATAATTTTTAACAGAACAAAGTTAGTTTCACTAATAGTTAATACATTTTTACATACCCATAGAATGTGAGTACAAAATTTTAAAGCAATTGATAAAAATATTTTTTTTTTTTTTCAAAATTTTGAAGATTGTGACAAAAAAAACATAGTTTTTTTAAACTATATTTATTTTATATTTAAATGTATATATACAAAAACTTGAATGATCTTTACATTTAGATACATTTTTTTTTTAAAATTTGCGATAAGTCTTAAATAAGATGAAACAATACATATCGACTTGTCCATTTAGTCTTTTTATTTCATAGTTTTTTCTTTTAATACAATCGTAGTATCACAGTATGTAAATAATAATAATAATATAACTCACACATTGCTTCATAAAACTATCGTGGTCTTCAAAATATATAAGGTGTGCCCAAATGAAAAGGAGACCTTAGCTGTAGCGGCGTTATATCAAATCCCAGTGAGTTAATTTGTTGGCTGAAATATGTCATGGTGGTATTGCTACATGCACATGCGCAGTTAACGGCTTCGTATCAAATCCTCATTCCTGGAGAGTAATTTTCGCAGTTCATTGCATTATGGATTCCTCCAGATCAGCACAAAAAGATCGACTGTGGATAAGCTCATACGGCTGAATCGCCGGATCACCACACGTAAAATTGCTGTAGAACTGTCGATAAACAAAGGAACTGCGTATCACATAATCCACGAAAAGCTTGGTTATGGCAAAGTTTGTGCACAATGGGTACCCAAATATCTGTCAGAGAATCAGAAGACGGAGAGAATGGATGTTTGCTTGACCCATCTGTTGAGCTATCCACTTCCTTCCCACGCGCTGGTATCAGTGTATCAAATGGCAATTATTTATAGTTGTACTATACCACATGAACTGTAATTATAATATTGTTATTAAAATTTCTTCACATATAACTTTAGTCTCCTTTTCATTTGGGCACACCTTTTGTGCTGATCTGGAGGAATCCATCATGAAACGAACTGCGGAAATGACTCTCCAGCAATGAGGATATTGATGCGGAGCCGTTAACTGCGCATGTGCATGTAGCAATACCACCTTGCCATATATCGGCCAACACATTAACTCACTGGGATTTGATATAACGCCGCTACAGCTAATGTCTCCTTTTCATTTGGGCACACCTTATATATGCAATAAAACATAGAAGTCGATTTATCAAAATTTCAGGGGTGGGGTGGGGGTGGGAGGAGGGGATCGCAAACGGTATCGTGCTAAATCTGGCTGCGTAAAAATCGATCTCACTGCTCTTCCTCATGGTAAAATCGGTCGCATATGCATTTCAGGTGGATTTAGAAAAAATATTTGTCGTATATTTCTTGTTGAGAATGCAAAAAAGTTTTTGACGAACGGCGAGATGTATTTCTTTGACGATACATATAAAAACTGATCCAAAATATTTTCACAATTATATATTTTAGATGTGACATGTAGTTGCACGGTAGAGCACAGTAGGTCCGGTTGTGGGTCGAGTCTGCATTAATTTTCCTCCCGCAGTTCTACCCATATATATATATATTTTTTTTTTCCCGAGTAATTTTTATGCTCCTTTTTTATGAATATAACCTTTTGAGCAATGACCAGACGACATGAATTTCACCCGTAGCAGTTCAATGCAGCATGACCCATGACATGTGCTTAATTTCAGATGCATAAAAATTAATATTTAACATTTAAAACTTTATATACGAAAATTATTTCTCTTCCAACAGACATTTGTGATTTTTTTTTTTTTAAATACAATGTAAAAATATTTTCGAAAGTTATATTTTAATACCTTTGAAATTTTGATATATTATACACTGAAGTTTTCTCTGTAATTAGACTATATATATAAACATTTAAAATAATTATAATTATGTACTAATTTTCTAAAATAGCTGCATACTAGTAATTTTGGATGTCATTTCATTTCTTAAAAGATTTGTTCTTTAATTTAATTACATTTTGTCTAAATAAAATTTTAATTCTGTCCTCTAATTAATAGGAAATTTAACAATGCGTAATGGCGGGTCGCGTATCGTATTGCGGATCAGAAACCATGGGTTCGGGTTCAAAGATATTTTGAGGGTCAGGTGCGAGTCAAGTATACCCGACCAGCGCAGCAGTCTATAGCGCGACATCATTCTAAGATGTTCTAATTAGAAACTGAGTTTTTATTTCAATAATAATTTCCACAAATTTAAAACTGTAAAATAAAGTATTTAAGAAGAATTTGTTTTAAATGGTCTTCAAATATAATGCTGAGGTGCATATGTTGAAAATTTCTTTTATTTCCCAGTGACATAAAATATAAACATATAAATTAAAAAAAAAAAAAAAAAAAAAAGAAGAAGCAAATATAATAAATTTGTCAAGTACGTAGTAAAAAAATCAAAAACTCGTTGTCTAACAGTTATTACGTTTGCAAAAGTACGGCACTGTAGGGTCGTGGCAAAAGAAAGAAAATTGTTTTTCTGTCTATCTCTTCAATTCTCTCAGATACAACAACTGTCACGACGGAAAGAAAGGAAAACAAAGATTTATCTGAGAATCTTTTTTAGTTTTGACCACTTCATATTCTACAGTTAATAGGATGAAATTCAGTAAAGATTTGTGAAATTAAATGACTGGTTCTTCATATAATTTTCTGAAAAAATTAAGCAAATCAGACCATTATAAAAAAATTAAATATGTATTTTTTTAACTAAACCTTCCTTTTTTCCATTTGTTATACTTATAATACCGCAAAACCAAGACTGTTATTGTCACAGATAAAAGTACGTGAGAAGAATAACTACCGAGAGAGCTATAAACAAGGAGCCCAATGATCAAAACAGAAAACGGAACTTGGAGTTAGGTGCCTGTTCATTTAATTCAAAGATATACATTTCCATTTCTAAACTTATTTTCCTCCTAAAATTTCGTTAATTCAAGAATTAATTGAATTCTGTTTTTAAAAATAAATAGAAAATAGAAAATTGAGTTCGTAAAATACATTAAGCGAAAAAATTGTTCGAAATCGTGACAATGTTCCGAACATCGACCGACGGAAAATCGTCGCGAAAATCGTGGCGATGTCGTGAAATCGTGGACATCATGAAGCTGATGACCACGACTACATGTCTGGGATTTTGGCGACCTATGGTAATTTGGTAACATTTGTCAATCGTGAACCGTGTTCGTTAACTGATATTTATAACACACTATTTAATAATAATAATAATAATAATAAAAAAAAAAAAAAAAAAAAAAAAAAGATTTGAATCTTCCAACTATCATTTGAACATTTGAAAAGGACCTGCAACCTTGGCATGTTCAATTTGTCCCCACCCCCTTGAAAATTTTCAAAGGGGGCATGTGCCCCGGTGCTTCCCACCCCGTAATGCGCGTCTGTGCAATAAAACAATTTGTATTTATGACTTTTTTTACATTCCTGTTTATTCATTTACTAATGCCAAAAGTTTTGGTTTTCTTTTAAATTACGAAGCTCTGCAAGTTTTGTGAAATTTGTGAACTTACATAGAAGAGAATGTCTAGTAAAAATGTTTTAGTGAAGTTATCATACATTAATACGATTTTTGTAAGTTTAAAATTAACATATTCTCGAAAAGTTTTAAAGGTTTATTAACATGATTGGCTAAAACATTAT
>OZ005661.1:236514633-236534633 GCA_963930645.1 Salticus scenicus
CATTGTTTACCGTAACTGCACCAATGTTTTCAATAATTCATCTTATGAACTGTTTTTGGACAAGCAGATGGTGACGAAAGTTGACAATATTGTCATTGCAGTCACTTTGTGGTTTACTTTATATTGGCTGTTTGATGTTGGGTATAGCAAAAACCATGTAAAATTCTTAACCTTCTTGGATTCATTCATTTTCAGAAAGTGTTCAGTAACACCAATTCCAAGAAGCGTAAAGTCTCTTTATAATTCTATTTTATAAATTAATTTTTTGTATTTTTGTGTGTACCAGTAGTGGTTACTCAAAGAAAAAAATTTCTGTTTGTAATAAAAGGCTATTACTTTAATAAAGTTTTCTATTATTCACAGTGTTAAATGTATTTCATTATATTTTCTTTGTTGATTGAAGTTTGATATATAGTCACTGAGCTCAACACTATAAATACGGATTTTAGCATAGGATCTTGCTTAAGGGGGATGAAAATGAAATGCCATACTCACTCGTTCTGTTACTTTGAATTCATACAGCGAGTATGGCAAAACATTACACACTATTGCAGTTATGAGAATGAATGCTTTTTTCCCGTTCAAATAAAAAAATATGTTATCGTAATTTCTTGTTTGACTATAAGCTGAGCAAAATATCAGTCCGAAGACCAAATGCTACAGTTTTATCTGTACATATTCCTAAAAATTTACTCGTTTTATTAAAACTTATTTATTGCTCATATCACTGATTATAAATGTCCTACTCACTTGACACCTAGTTTTTTTTTTATTTGTTTATTCTGCAATTATCAATGTATTTATTTATAAATATAGATGCTTTCTATTTAACTAGCTATTTGTTTAAAATTATAGATTTTATATTAAGAAACCTAGCGTACTATATATCGTTGTCTCCACTAAATAGCCAGATTCAAGAAGCTGTAATTTGTTTTTTAGCAGACGAAAATGTTCCGTTGAGTACTCACTCCGTATAATATAGTATCGAGCTCAGTCGATATGATAAATCATAGATGTGAAATTTTATCCAATGTATTAAATTGATACCTGTCTCAATGTATTTCTTAATCAATTAAATAATTATAAATAAGTATTTAATTTCATTAGTAAAAGCAAGTTTTTTTAATAAACCAAATAAGCTAAAATGAAATAAATAAATAATACAGTCAGTATCGGTTATATGGTCACCACAGCTGACCAGGGAACTCGGACCATATAAAGGGATGACCATATTCAGTTAATAAATGACTCTTAAAAAGTGATCATATAAGCCGGGTGACTTTATGGAATACTGACTTTTGTACTTATAGTATATATCATAAACTATAAAAATTATGATTTTATATACTTGATTTTCAATTATATACTTGATTTTCAAGAAAACTTTTTTCTGTCGCTTTTCATCGCATTACTTCTTGAAAATGTCCATTATAAAAAAAAATTGCATGCACAAAATGTTTTGCGAACATTTTTGTAACTCTTTTTTTCAAATTGTACATTATAGTCAACATCTCAATTCTTGAAGTGCCTTTGTGTAACATTTATCAATTGTTGTTTGTCATTTTAAGATTAGGGAGGGTCCACTACATCGTCATCATTGTCAACATCTGTATAAACATGAAAGTTCTGAGAAAATGAAGCCAGCTCATTCTTTTCTGTTTCTTCATCTTTTGCAAATTCCATGAATTCTGAAAGACGTTCTTGAATTTTTTTTCGCAGTCTTCTGATTGGAACTCTTCATAGCTTATATTTTCTTTGTTCCAAAGATCATATTTTAAAGAAAGCCACACAATTAAAACAAATTTACATCGTGCAGTTTGCTATCATAAAAGGAAAAGAGCAAGTCTCAAAATCAATTGGTGCTGCTGTGTGGCACCGAGAGAATAAATTGCACAACTGCAAGCCATTGCAGATTTTCAATGGTCATATCTAAGATTAATTTAAAAGTTACTCTTATTTTATTTATTCAAAAAAAATTTTTGCAAAAAAATTTTTAAATCTCGCAAGTCTTTATTGCATTATCCGGAAAAATATTCGATTAAGAGTAGCACTTTAGCATTGCATATTTGGGGAAATTTTCTCGTTCCTGAAGGTTTTCTTCTTTTTCAGCAATGTACTTGTTCATCTATTATCTGATTAAGCAGAGCCGACTGTATGTATTACACACAGTCTGTTAAAATTTAATTGAGTAACAGCGCATAATGGGTTGAAAACTCACTGCGGCAATTTTTATCAAAAGCAAGAAATAATACTTGAATTCCTTTGTAGAGTCATGTATAATATTACTTACAGGTTTTTATACACATCACGTATTAATCTGGAATTTAATTCTGGCCAAAAAAAGAAATAAAAAAGCTTAAAACTACTCAAAATACTCTTAAATGATGCTTTTCCTTATGGGGTGCCATTATTCTCTTCTGGAATGTCATCCTTTCACCCCACCAAGCACCTAGAAGAAAAGGTGCCTTTATTTTTCACCCGAGGTGCCATCCTTTCTCCTCTTGGGGCACCTTAGATTAAGGGTGCCGTCCTTTTACCTTAGTTAAGGGTGTCATTTTGGCTCCCTTAGGGGTGTCACCAGTGAGACAAGCTTTTCACCCCTAAAAGGTGCCATGTGTCACCTGTAGTTTTAACAGTGTATATTGAAATTTTGCAAACAGCCGAGATCCACTAAGTCGGTCGTCCATTGTTGATCGAAGGAATATACAATCACTCGATTGGTCAAGAACCTTCTTCGAACTGGTCATTGTAACGTGAAAGAATCATTCCCGCTCAGCCAGTCCAGAATCTTCTTCTTCGATATTTTGCCTTTGTCAGAACGATATAAAGCATTTACACCACCAAAGCTTCCTGCGTGACTTGGAACTTGATACATCTACATCGTATAGTATAAAATTTTATTATGACCCACATTCACTAGAAAGTACATCATATCTTCTTCATTCGAAGATACGTTTTAAAATGACTCACTTGTGTAACCTCTAGGGGTGAGTCCCAGACTGTCGTCAATTGTCCACTGCACAGCACTAGTGCGACGTAAAACACAACCAACCAACTCACTTGTGCGATGTATCTTTTTATATAACTTATAATTCACTCACAAGCATAGCTTCATTACTTGATAAATGAAACCCTCGTCGGCTTATTAAACCGTAAAAATATTTTTACCCTCTATTCGAATCTGCACCTTAGAAAGATATATTCAATAATTCTAAATCTCAAAAGTTGTGAAAACAATTCTACGTCTCGTCGTCAACAAATGGCAGCACTCAAATACTTTAGAATTTCCAGATTGCAACACCAAAACTCTAAGTTCAAAGTCTAAACCCTTCATTAATTGTTAATCATTTAATGTATAACATTCCTCAACCCTTTATTTTCTTCATTAAAAACTTCTAAGTACTTAAAATTGTGAAAATTATTCTAATTCTCACCGACAGATGTCAGAGTTAAAATAATTTACGCTCTCGGGATGGCAGACTTCAATACAGAATCTTCGTGAAAGGTGACGACTCAATTAGTGTAAAAAGGAGATGTTTACCGACAGGGTAGAGGCGTGATGGTGGATGACTCGCGGTGTGAGTTCACACCGCAAATTTTTCAACGCCTTCACCCTGTTGAACTCTCCTTTTACACTATTGATACATATGTTTATATAAGTAAATTAAAGTTTAAACATAATTGTTAAATTAATTATTGTAATTAAATATTATGCATAATAATTGAACATTTTAATGTTTATAGTTAAAACTATTTTTTATTTAAATATATTTTTTTCAAACTAAAAGAGGAGATTTTTTTTTATAAGCAAATTAAGTAAGATTCATTTACTTTGAAACTTTTATATATATATATATATATAAAAGAGAGGAATTGGAGGGTTTTTTTTTTTTTTTTTTTTTTGTAGTGTAATACAAGTCATTTTTCAACCCAATTATTTTAAATGTCTATAGAAAATAAAACGATTATAATTATATTTATTATGAGAATACGTCTCACTTTGTACGAGGACACCCATAATACTATTCATGTTTAATCGGATAAAAAACTGACTCCATTGAGATTAGCTGTCTAAAATATTTGGTATTTGCACAAATATTTCTATCGTTATATATATATATATATATATATATCATCAATAATTCTAAACATGCATATCATTAATTAAAAAACGTATTAAAATTATCTCGTATGTTACTCACACGACTTTATCTTACCCTGAAATTTAATACTATAATTACAGGTTGGAGATTAAGAAGATAACGAGTACTGTTATGTAAACCTATGTTAAACAATTCAAATTAGGCTTCGGAAGAGTTTTATATGATAATTAGTTCTGTGTGAGGGGCTCACCCCCCCCCCCCCCATTCCATTAATGCACCAACATTCATATAGAATTTAATTCTGTCACTAAAATTAAAAGTTTACTTAAAATTATACAGACAATTTTCACACGCAACATTCACTGAAACTTATCAATCTTCATCAATCTTTCCCAGCAACAAACTTATATTAACTTCAAAATACAACATTTGGATATCCTAAAATTATTCGTTTTTAAGTTATTCTGAGAGTAGTATCCAAAATATATATTATAAAATAGTAGTATCCACTAAATATCCAAAAATGTTGAATTTTGTCGCAATATTACATTAAAAAAAAATCGATAACTTTATTTTAAATTATCGCTGATCGATGGTTCAACCATTCGTTTTAAAGGTATTGGCGAGCTCTTTTGAAAGATACCCATCATAAAAATTTACTCCCCTCGAGGGGGGACCAGGTCCCGGCTTACACAAATATTTTTTTCCAGTTGACAATCTCTATTACAAAAATATATATATTCGTTTAATTTGGTTTAGTGCAGTCTATAGATGTTAAACTCTGCTTACCTGCAATTTTCCCCATAGACGTAATGTGTTTGAATACTTTTAAGTGTCCCTGTACACGAACCATTTGCTTCATCTCAACGAAAAGCTCACTGTAGCAGACACACAGACCATTCGCTAAAAACATGATTTTCGTATTCAGGGAACCTCAGAACATGTAACTGTAACAAAAACACACGTTCGAAAATTTCACCCTAAAACAATACTTTTTCGACCTTACGGGTAAGAGAAAGTAATTAAAAGTAGCAATTATATAAGAAATTTTTCAAATTATTACAAATAAAAGCTAGTATGATGTGGCCAACACAAGACATTCTTATATACATTATCTTATACAAAATTCAAGCAGTACAAATTATTTTATTAAATTATTAAAATTGTTATCCATGACGAATGCATACGATTTAACACTAAAGGTCGAAATAAAGTCAATTTTTGTGCCAACATCAGAAGAAATGAAATTAGTTTTTCCTAAGATTATTATTAATATTAATAAGAATATTATTAATCAATATATTTTTTTTTTCCAGAAAAAAATGAGAAAATTTGATAATTTTGCTTTAAAATATCACATATGTAGGGTTCGAGCATTCATTTTAAAGGTACTGACGAGTTTTTCGGAAAGATACCCATAGTGAACATTTACGCACCTCGTGGGGGCACGTCCCGCTTAGAAGAAAGCTATGCTCCTAGATGCACACACTTTTTTTTTCTTAGTTTATTAGAATTATTATCAATAATCAATCATAATTTTACAATCAAAATCAACTCTCCTCGGATATATTTATTCGAAATTTTGTCCCATACTTCAATGTTAAAAATTTAGAAAAAAATATAATCACAGTGCCACCTGTTCAGCGATTGATCCCCACATAATAAGCACAAGTTTGGGGCAGGGGTCGAACTCAGTACCAAGTTTGGTTAAATTTCGTTCATTGGTTTGCGAGATACAGCGTCCATAATATTTGTGATACACACAGACAGATATTTTGAAAAAACAGTCAAATCGTGTGTGTTCAGGACATGTAAAAACGTCTAAACCCGTCGAATAGAAAATTTTCTCGAATCCAATATTTTCTTTTTTACTTTTTTCTATATTCAATAGAAGAAAGTATTGGATTCTTAAAAATTTCCGACTTCCGATTTTCGACAGATTTACAAGTTTTAAGAGGTCTAGATCACGATTTGATTATTTTTAGAAAATGTCTGTCTGTGTGTATGTGACAAAAATTTTGTGGCAACTGTATCTCCGGAACTACTGCTCAGAATTACATATAAATTTAAATGTAGATGCACCTTGATCTTAATTAGTGCCTATCAACTATTGGTGTCGACATCTCAACAGGTGGCGCTGCTATACAACGATTTCCGCATTTTTAGGGGAGGCTATGTCTCTGCTTCTATTGCATGTAATCAAACAAAACTGGATATGTAAGAAGGTCATTATAAGACATTATGCTGGTGCAATTTGAATGATTATCAGCCCACAGGTGGCGCTGCTATATCTGCAATTTAAGGGAAGGCTATATCTCAAGAACTACTGCACAGAAATACATATATTTTATGTGCAAATGCAGCTTGACCTAAATGAGTTCCTACCAACTTTTAAGGGCAACCGCTCAACAGGTGGCGCTGCTATACAGCGATTTCCGCAATTTAAAGGGAAGGCTATATCTCAGGTTCTATTGCGTGCAATTAAACAAAACTTGATATGTAAGAAGGACATTATGAGACATTATGGACATTATACTATTTCAATTTGAATGCTTATCGACTAACAGGTGGCACTGGACGCAATTTAAGGAAATGGTATAGCAAAGGAGCTACTGCTCAGAATTGCATATAAATTTACATGTAGATGCACCTTGACCTAAAATAGCGCCTATAAACTTTTGGTGTCAATTGATTAACAGGTGGCGCTGCTACACAGCAATTTAAGGGAAGGCTATATATCAGATTCTATGGCGTATCATCAAACAAAACTTGATATTCAAGAAAGCCATTATGAGACATTAAGCTGATTCAATTTGGATGCTTATCGGCTAATAGGTGGCGCTGCTATACTGAAAATTTCCTCGAAAACGGGAAGGCTAATCTCAATTTCTATGGCATATAACAATACGAAACTTGATATATGAAATATCCGTTATAAAAATGCACTTTTTAAGAAGTTATTTACTGATTTAAATAACACCCCTGCATAGTTAAAATAATATCGTTGTTTACAGATTAATAAAACTGTCTTTCTTTGGATATTTAGTGTTATTTTTCTCTAAGATGAAAATCATTTGCATTCATTATGTTAGCTAATTTTAATAAGTAATAGTTTTATTACATTATTTGCACTTAGTGAATTTGTATAGGAAAATACAGAAAAAAGTCTTGTGGTAGCCACAGCATACTAGTTACATGTGTAAAAAAAAATAAAGATAGATTTATTTATTTTAATTTAATTTTAATTTTAATTTATTTATTTATATTTTGCTGATTAGACTATTTGTTCTACCAAAGAGTTTAATCGAATAATTTGATTTTCGGCTAACTGAATCTATACTAATAATGCGAAAATTCGGATATATGTTTGTTACTCAATCACGCCACAGCGACTGAACGGATCTGGATGAAATTTGGTACAGAGATAGAGAATAGCCTGGAATAGAACATAGGCTACTATTTATACTGGAAACTTGATTATATTTTTTAAAATTAATTAAAATATGAAAATAATAACTGGTAATTGACTTAATATAAACCATTTAAATTTTTAATTGTTGCCAAAAAAGTTTACGAGGTAATTTTATTTATTTATTTTTTTTTTTTTTTTCAACATAAAATGAAATATGCTTTCGCGCAAAAAATAAAAAAATACTAAATGTTAAATTGGTGAATGAGAAAATGACGTTTTTTTCTATACTAATATTATAAATGCGAAAGTTTGGATGTATGTTTGTTACTCAATCACGCCACAACGGCTAAACGGATCTGGATGAAATTTGGTACACAGATAGAGAATAGTCCGGAATAGAACATAGGCTACTATTTATACCGGAAATTTGATTAGATTTTTAAAAATTATTTAAAATACGAAAATAATAAACTGGTAATTGCCTTAATATAAGCCATTTAAATTTTTAATTGTTGCCAAAAATATTTTCGATGTATTTTTTATTTATTTTTTTTTTCAACATAAAATGAAATATGCTTTCACGCGAAAAATAAAAAATTACTAAATGTTAAATTGGTGAATGAGAAAATGACGTCTTTATAACTTTAAGATAAAATAGTAATAATACAAATCTAGCATGTTTCTTCTGAATTTTATTTCATAGCATTTTTTTATATACCTCAACTTTAGATCTTGTTTTTAGCACGGATGAATCACGCTTGGCATAAAAGCTAATTCAGCTTTTATATTAAATGTATTATTACTTATTGATAATTCTGGACAATTTTTTAAATTTTGATGGTGAAGTAGATCGGACATTTTTCGCCAAGGACAGCCACTTAAAGCCAAGTAGCGCATCAAAAATATAACTAAATTATAAAATATTGCAAAAAAAGAAAGAAAAGAAAAGATAGAAAGAAATAGGAGCAATAATCGCATAAATTATATTTTGGTCTAAAACGGCAACAAAAATTCAAAAAACGCCAAGCGGAGCTATATTAAAGCTGTACCATGATCAGGTCTACATATTAATTAATTAATTAATTTTTATATATACGGACTATTATTAACTAAGCATGAAATATAACCACAAAATAATAATAATTGTTTCATGCGATAGACGTAGCTGATCATAGCATATTGTGATATTATATTTGGCTTGAAATTGTTGTCATTTTATGGTTAATCGATTAAATCAAATAAATATAGGAAATAACGTGAAAGCAAATATTATGTCTATCACATATGATATAATGTTGTTCATATGTAACTGGGATTCAAATATAAAAGGGCTACTTCAAAATTTTCGATACTGTCCGTATAGAGCCTGTCATATATGATAAGCACCTAAATGGAAGCCCACGGATAAGCCACTGTCGCAGGCAATAGGGAGACCGCGAGGACGAACAAGTCGATGCCGAAGGCAGCGGGAACCCAAAGCAGCTTTTGAGTGATTTCAGTATTTTATTTTCTTTCTTTCATAAAGCTATATACAAAAGAGTTTCCTTTAAATAGGGTGACCAGCGAAGCGGGCAAATCCTACTAGTAGTTTCATATTTCCAGATTTGAAAAAACCGAATATCTTGTATTATGGCTGAATACTGGATCATGCAGAATATATTTTTGTACATCCCTATTAATGATTGGAATCCTCTTGTAAACTTTTTATTCTTTTACATCATACAACTTACAGTTCGTTCCACCCGAAATATTGTTCGAGCCATTTAAATTTAAATTTAAACTATTCCTTGACTTAGTGACATGTTATCAGAAATGAATTTGAGTACATAGCCCAAGTATACACTGTTAAAATTTTCAACAGAAAACTGTATAATCTATTACCTTAAGCCTTACGTAAAATTACAGAGAAAAATAAACGGAAATGTTAAAAAACGTATTTTATACATTCATTTTAATAACTAATATTAATTTAATTAATTATTATTGAGAATATATTTCGACTTAGAATGCTTTTTCTAAAGTAGAAACAGTCAATTTTAAATTTAATTAAAAATTTAAAAAGTAAAATTAGGAAAAAATACAGAATAAAGATTGAGAATCTCGATTATTCACTTTTAACTAAAAATTACTGTAAATTTACAGAGACTCAGGATAAATATTTACATTAAATTTACAGAAATTTTTAACAGTGTATGATATTGTATTTTATAACGACATTTCCCTAATCATTACACTATTGATTCTAGTTATCCTTTATTATTTATTTAGTTTTTCCATTGACTGTGCCTTGCAAACCACCTCTTTGACACGAAACCTCACTTTTAACCATTGTTTTGAATTTATGATAAGATATTATATCTTATCTTATAACAATTGAATGTCAAAACCTAAAGTGAAACACATACGTTCACTGTGTTATTAGACACATGTTTCATCAACAGGTAAATATTTCTTGTCTTTTAAAATTTTTCTTTACTGGTTTGAATTTTCGAATTCAGTCAGTGTTTTATATAACGGTATATTTCTATGCATTTTTTATTAAATAGGTTAGGGAACTTTAAAATTACGAACTAGAAAAATATTTCAAATGCTCATCTCCGATTTACTTCTGGCACAAAATTTAATAAAGCATAATTTTTTCCAGAAAATATTATCTGCTGCGTTGCGGTATAAAAGTTAGAAAATTGACTCAAAATTGATTTCATAATCTGCAATATCTGGAAAAGGGAGAACTTTCGGCTATTTTATGACTGCGATTTTCATTTATGGTTGTTAAGAGGGTTGCTAAGGATCTTTCATTTCAATTAATTGAATATTATAATGGGCTCTTCCCACCTGACATCAGAGGTCACATGATAGAGGAAAAACAAATAGTAGACGAAGTCTTGTTTATCTATAGCGATTACTGAAATAACCTATTTTCTATTCTTATTTTTGATCAATCGTATTTAATATGTGTTATTTTTTTATATCATCACTTTTAATCCATTTTTTATCATTATTCAAAATCTTTTGTTTGCTATATACATTTACAATCATCATTTAGTTTATATTTGTTATTGATGTTCATGAAGAACATATTAAATATTCTGATTTATGGTACTTAAATCAGTGACAGTGCAATATCGTACTCCGTAAATCCATCTAGACCAGTAACTAAGTTAATTAACTTGTAACACCTTTATGCAATTAAATTAAATGGAAACATTTTAAAATTTCAAATTATAATCCCTAAGCATTCCACGAGAGCAAACTGTTATTTATTGCTAGATCAGTTAATGTAAAAGTTACACTAGCCCATTCATGGTCACACCATTTTTAATTTTTTCGTATCGAAGCCATTTTAGTGGGATGTGTTTTATATATTTTTAAGTCATTAAGCACTAAGAATATTACAGATTTATCAGGAATACTCAGAAACTGATTGTTTTCTATTTAGCAAATTCGTACCAATGAATAAATGATTCAGAAGCAAAAAACTCTGACCGTGTATACACGTTCATGACCATGAAAGGGCTAGAACATACAAAAATCGATTCTTACAGTTGAAAGAAAATAAATAAACACATAAAGTGTTCTTTTTTTTTTAATTATTAAATTTGCAAATACAACTATTCTACTGTTTACAAATGCACAATATTACTTTTATTTTATTTTATATTAAATATTAACATTTTTGTTTTTAAGAACAATATTTAATTGAATTCGATTCTCAGAATTCGATTATTTGTTTTCCTCTATCACATGATTGAGCAGACGAAATTGAGAAGATTCCATTGCCCTAACGTCACTGGAAGCCTCCGTGTGGGGACTCAAAATACATTTGTCTGTTTGTATAAATAAATGTTTCGCGATAGTGGACGCTAAAATTAACCCATTGACTTGCCTATTGGTGCCCATGCTGATGATCCACATAGAATTAGCTGTACAGTTTTAGCCACAGAATTAGTTGTAGATTTTTGTGTAGCTACAGGGTTTATTGATCGTGTACACACAAAAATGTTTTGTATCATTGCGGCCTATAGGCAGAATTTCGTTTAAAGGCGTTTTAACATAGCTACACTGCATTCAACAAAATGGAATTAACATACAATATTGAGGTACTTAAAAGCATATTTTCTGTAGAAAAATATGTGCATAGACATAATAAGTAATGCATAGGACTATACAAAAGTATTTTGAAAATGTGACGTAATCTGAAATCATGTCAAATTTCGAACAAATTTTCATGTGCTACTTAGAATAAGATATTACTTTCTTCTATATTCAATAGAAGAAAGTACTGGATTCGTAAAAATTTTCGAACTCGGGTTTTTGATGGATTTACACGTTTTGAGAGCTGTAGGACACGATTTGACAATTTTTAGAAAATGTATGTCTGTCCGTGTGTGTGCGACAAAATTTTCTGGCAACTGTATCTCAGGAACTACTGCACAGAATTTCATACAAATTGGTATGTAGTTGCACCTTGACATAAATTAATGCCTATCAACTTTTGGTAAAAATTGTCTTACAGGTTGGGTTGCCATCCCGCTTTTTCTAAATTTTTAACATGGTGATATAGGACAAAATTTTGTATAAATGTGCATAAAGACAATTGTTTTTTAGTAATCATTATGAAATTTACAATAATTATTTATAATAGAGATAGTCAACTGGGAAAATTTTTTTGTATGTGTTGGAGTATTGCCACCCCCCTGGGGGGAAAGTCCCCCCTCGAGGGGAGGAAATTTTCAAGATGGGTATTTTTCGAAAGGTCTCGTCAATATCTTTAAAACGAATAGTTGAACTATAAATATGTGATAATTTTTTTTTTACTTTTAACAAAAAAAAAAAAAAAAAAAAAAAAACTGAAAAAAAATCGTAATTTTTTTATATTTTTTTATTGTTATTGAGTGAATTTGTATAGGAAAATGTAGAAGAAAGTCTTGTGGTGGCCACAACATACTAGTATAGTTTTTACTATGGTGTACACAATGTTTATGGCTCATTCACGAGGGACATGCAGAGGAATTTCGTGACATTAGATCCTATGGATAGATCCCTGTTTAAGCCCATTTTAACATCGTTTATGCTGTATTCCACATTATAGAATTAGCATACGTTTTAAAGATTCATAAAAGCATATTTTCTCTAGAAACAACGATACGTATAGACTAGATAATTTATTTACAGGACCACACAAAAAATGTCCAATACCATTCTGCAATCCTCTCAACGGTGTCAAATTTGAGGACAATATTAATGAGTTACAATGAATTATTTATTTACTCATTATTATTTATTTTTATTTTTTATTATATAATTGTTGTGTCTCACGTACAGGGAAACGCAAAAGAGTTTTGTACCATTATGTTCTGTAAACGGTATTTCTTAAAAGTGCATTTAAACATGGTTACGCTCCATATTAAACACAATGTAATAAAAATATATCATTACGGTGTTTAAAAGCATTGTTTTCCTGAAAAATGGTAGTCATAGAATTGGTAATTAGTTTACAAGGCCGCACAAAATAATTCAGATACGCTACTTAATTATTTCGCATCCAATTTCGTGCAACGATATCTTAGATGATCAACTTCCTCTGAAATTTTCATCCAAGTGGCAGCCACTTAATTTTTCAACACGATGGCTTTTAAGATTTTGAATTAATTCGAACTATATGTGTACAGTAGACTTATCTCACAAGTGCATTTGATACATTTGTCAACTTAACCCGCCATTTTGTTTCAAAGCGCCGGCCACTTGAAAATTTAATATTCACATAAAAAGGTATTTATGAACCAATTTGCTTAAAACACCATATGGGCATAGCCTACATCAATATTTCTACCAAGTATATTAATGATTTGTAGCCGCCATTTTGAAACAAAAGGACGGCTACTTGATAATAAAAAAGAAATCAACCTACCCTTCCGAATAAGCCGGAAATACTTTTTTTTTTTTTTTTTTTTTTTTTTTTCTCGTTACAAATCTCTGCCTGCTGTGATATGCTTTTTAATATAGGTTAAACATGTTTGTTTTTATCCACATTGTGCTATGCAATTTGTGCGTTGTTTACATTTTTCTTCTCAGAGGCTAATAGTGTTCCACAATTGTGAATAATAACTGTAACTACTTTTAGGTTGATTTCTTTAGAAATCGACCTATAAGGAAAGGGCATGTTTACAAACAAACGCTCCGTCAACCAATCTTTGCCACTCTCGAGTGGCAAAAGACTAACATTGGTGGAAATACCAGTATTTTTTCCACTTTACCCATAATTTGATTGCGAGTGACGTCACGTGCCCATTCCTCATTGCAATCACTTCGTTTATCTATATATTTATCTATCTATCTATAATGAAACTTTTGTCATCACGATAACTCCCGAAATAATAGTCCAAATTGAACCAAATTTAAACAGTGAACTGATCTTATAAATATCTTGGATGAGTTCGTTAACCAAGTTGCTCCGCCTTTTTGTTTTCAAGTGGCAGTCACTTGAATATTTCAAAAGCACATTGTAAAAAGCTTATTTAAAGCAAGATTTGCTTGAATTTTGATGTAAATATACACCACATAAGGGTCTCAATGAAGTTTATTAATGAACGTTTTCCACCATTTTTAATAAAATGGCAGATATCTTAAGTTAAGCTGGGCCACTTGAAATCAGGCTACCACTTGAAAATTTAAAATCATGATAACTTCCGAAATAATACTCCAAATCGAACTAAATTTAGACAGTGTCGTGTCTTATCTTATGAATATCTTGGATGAGTTTCTTAACCAAGTTGCTCCGCCATTTTATTTCCAAGTGGAGACCACTTGAAATTTTCAAATCCAAAGTGTAAAAATTGTATTCCGAATTTATTTGAATTTTGATGCATGCATAGACCACATATCTGTCTCAATCAACTTTATTAATAAACTTTATCTCCCATTTTTAACAAAGTGCGGATGTTATAAACTAAGCTAGAAAACTTGAAATTAGGCTACCACTTGAAAATTTATAAACATGATAACTTTTTAAATTCTAATTCAATTCGAACCAAAGATGAATAGTGATCATATTATATAATTATCTTGGATAAGTTCACTGGACAATTTGTTCCAACATCTTGTTTCCAAGTTGCACCCACTTGAAATCACACAGCCACTTGAAAATATGACATCCCGATAACTTTTAAAGAACTAAACTGATTCAAATAAATGTTGGATAGTGAACTTATGGTACAAATATCTTCGATAAGTTCACTTGATGACTTGATCCGCAATTTTATTTCCAAGTGGCGGCCACTAGAAAATTTGTCAACATGGTAACTTTACTAATACTGAATTAATTCGCATCTAATTTAGGTAATGGATTTATCATTCAAAAATCTCATATAAGTTCGCTGTTCATGTCACTCCGACTTTTTTTCTAAGTGATGCCACTTAAAAATTTCTTATCATGATAATTTTTGAAATACTGATTTAATTTGAACTAGAACTGGACAATGAACTTATCTTATAAATATATTGGTGATTTCGCTGGGCAAGTTGTTTCGCCATTTTGTTTCGAAGTTTCAGCCACTTAGACTGCCACTTGAATATTTGCCATAAAAATAAGTTTTGAAACATTGCACTGATTTGAACCACAGTTGGATAGTGAAAATATGCTTTAAATACCTTGGATGTGTTTGCTCGGCAACTTGCTCCACTCTATTGTTACCAGGTGGCGGCCACTTGAAAATTTCTTATCACGAAAACTTTTGAAATACTTAATCAATTCAAACCAAAGTTGAAAAATGGATTTATCACTCAAACAACTACGATTTCAGTGGGCAATTTTATTTTCAAGTTGCGTCCACTTGAACGCTGCCACTTGCAATAACCACTTATCGCAATAACTTTTAAAATACTAAGTTTATTCGAACCAAAGTTGGACAGTGGACTTATTTTACAAATATTGTTGCGTACATGCGGGTTCATAAGTTTTTCGAGAATGAAAGGCGAAACTTGCAAAAGTTCAATAGTTTATTTACAGAAAATTCCAGAAAAATTCAGGTCTATAAACATCAACTTCAGTTTCACCAGTAAACACAGCTTAAATAACAGCTGACAACAACAAATTCACAGAGCAAACTGTATCAAAGCATTAACATAAAGCAGGGCTCATTCAAAGAGGCTCAGAACTCCTTCAATAGTAACACAAGCGTTTGGCGAAACTCAACTGCGACTGACTGACTTGGCGCGTTCGGCCACATTTTATACCCCTTTATCGAAACCAGAAAAATCTACAAATTTCACGTAACTGGTGAACCAATCACGTTACAGCGTCCATCTTTGGTATATCGATAATAAGGATTTTCTCGCAAGAAGTCGCCAAGGGGGAAAAGTTGCCAAATTTGGCGCTAAATCCATTACCTGCCTTATTGGAGCTTTTTAATGCATTTTTAAGTGAAAATTAGGCTATTTTACGCGAAAACAAACTAGAAATGCAGAATATTAACATTTTATTAACTTACTAAGCTTCTTTGAAAGAATTTCTAGAAAAAAAAAAAAAAAAAAAAAAAAATTGAATTATTTTCAAATTTGCTAAAATATCTTAGATTAATTAGTTCACTGAGCCACTTATCTGCCATTTTGATCCAAATGGCAGCCACTTAATTTTTCAACAAGATGACTTTTGAGATTCTGAATTGATTCCAACTATATTTGTACAGTAGTCTTATATCACAAATGCATTTGATATTGTTGCGTACTTGGGGGTTCATGAGTTGTCCGAGAATGAAAGGCCAAACGTACAAAAATTCAGTAATTTATTCACAGAAAATTCCAGAAAAATACAGGTCTATAAACCAAGTATCAGCTTCAATTCGACCAGTAAACACAGCTTAAACAACAGCTGTCAATAGCAAATCCACTGTACAAACTGTATAGCAATAACACTTAAAGCAAGTCTCTTTCGAAGAGGCTCAATGCAAGCTGACCGACTCTGATCACAGACTAAAACTGAACTGACTTCCTTGGCGAGAAAGCGCTTCTTATATACTGTTCCATGGAACCCAGATTTTTCGAGAAAACTCTAGAAAGTGGTCAACCAATCAACTTACAGCTTCCATATTTGGTATATCCCTTATAAGGATTTTCTCGCCAAGGTCGCCAAAAAAATCGCCAAGGTGGGGAAAGTCGCCAAATTTGGCGCCAAATCCATGATTTTAAAGAGAAATAAGGCTATTTCAACGCTAAAATGACTAGAAATGGACAAAATTAGCACTTTATCAACTTACTAAGCTTCTTTGAAAGACTTTATACAAAAATAAACACAATTATTTACAATTTTGTAACACTGCCCCCCTCCCAAGGACTGCACGTCCCGGGCAGTGCAACCCTTGGTCAAGAGGAAAAACTAACCAAATTTACACAATCTCAAATACAAAAACTAAGTTGCATATAACGACAAAATAGAAACAAAAATCAAGTGAGAAATATTTACAAAATTCACAAATATGTACAAGTATTTATATACAAATATTTACATTACGCATGCGCAAATTTTAACAGTATTTACATTTTTAATTTTAATATTACCGGTAATTGTGGTATTTGGCTAGCCTGTTATAGTGCACCACCTTCGGTTTTGATGAAGGTGTTTTAGTGATCCGCACCACTACATCATTCAGCCTTTTTAAGACTGTGTACGGTCCGTTCCAGTTGCACTGTAACTTGGGAGAGAGTCCTTTGCGTCGAACAGGATTCCACAACCAGACCTTCTCTCCTTCCTGGAACTCATGTTGTGTAGCCTTTAGATCCTACCTTGTCTTCATTTTCTCCGTTGCCATGTTAATCCGCTCCCGAGCAAAGTTGTGCACGACCTCAAATCGTGCCTGGAGATCTTGGATGTACTCTTCGGGCGATGAAGGCGCATCGGTTGGACAACCAAACAGGAGATCACAAGGGAGACGAAGTTCACGTCCAAACAGCATCTGGGCTGGAGTATAGCCGGTGGTTTCATGGACAGCACTTCGATAAGCCAGCAGGAACAATGGCAACTTCAAATCCCAATCTTGCTGGTTCCTTGATACTAGAAGAGAGAGGTTATTCAGGATGGTACGGTTGAAACTCTCGACCATGCCGTCCGACTGGGGATGTAAGGGTGTTGTCTGGGTTTTGTCTATGCCTAGTAGTTGACACAGTCCTTTGAAAACATCAGAGGTAAAGTTCCTACCTTGGTCGGTATGAAGTTGTAGGCGTGCCTTACCTTGACACCCATTGCTGCACTAGGACCTCTGCGACTGTGCATGCCTCTTGATCGGGAATGGGATATGCCTCAGGCCACTTGGTGAAATAGTCCATCACGACGAGGATGTATTTATTTCCACTGGAGGTCCGTGGCAAAGGACCCAAGATGTCGAGTGCAATCCGTTCAAATGGTGCTCCCACGTTATACCGTTGCAGTCTTCCTCGACTTCGTTTCTTCGGGCCCTTACGTGCCGCACAAGCATCACAGGATTTACACCATTTCTCCACGTCCTCCCTTCCCTTGCACCAGTAGAAGCGTTCCCGAACTTTCTGCAGAGTCTTCATTACCCCAAAATGGCCTCTGGTAGAGCTACTATGCAGTTGTTCTAAAACATCTGGAATTTTTTATCTTGGTAATACAATCTGCCATCTGAAGCTTTTCCCGTCATAAGATTCCCACTTTCTGTATAATACGCCGTTTCTGATATGAAGAGAGTCCCAAAGTGCCCAATAACTTTTCGTAATGGGACTAAATCTGGAAATGTCCTGCCAGGTAGGTCTGTTGCTGGTTGTCTCCTTCATCTGTAATATTGGCTTTATGTCAGGATCTTCCAACTGGGCTTGTCTAAGTTCTTCGTCACTCCATGGATCGGGATCTTGTTCTGATGGTGTTGAGACAGTGACTTGGCAGGCAACCGGATTTATCGGCAGGTATTTCTGTTCGGCTCTAGAGTAGTACTTGCAGCTTTCCGAGCAGGGCTTCCGTGATAAGGCATCTGCATTACCATGTAGAGTCCCTTTACGATGACGTATCTCAAAGTCACATTCCTGGAGGCTTTGTATCCACCTGGCATGCTGTCCTTCCGGGTTCTTGAACTGGAGAAACCACGTTAAAGGTGCATGGTCAGTCCGGAGCAGGAATCTTCTGCCATAGAGGTAATGATGGAAATGTTCTATGGCTTTTACGATGGCAAGTAGCTCTTTCCTTGTGGTACAGTTATTTCGCTCTGGTTTAGACAGGCATTTACTCCAATAGGCAATGACATGTTCTTGACCATCAATTTCCTGCGACAGAACAGCACCGACACTCTCATGGCTGGCATCTGTATCAAGTATAAACTGTCTGTCGGGCTGTGGATACGTCAAGATAGGCGATGATGTTAAGGCCTCTTTAAGTCGCTTGAACGCTTTTTCACATTCATCTGTCCACAGGAACTTCTGTTTGGCTTCCGTCAGCTTGTGGAGTGGTCTGGCAATATTTGAGAAACCCTTGACAAACTTCCTGTAGTAAGTGCATAACAGCAGGAAACTTCGTAGTTGGTGTACATTTTCAGGGCGACTTCAGTTCTCGACTGCAGAGATCTTCTCAGGATCAGTTCTCACACCTTCGGCAGAGATGATATGGCTGAGGTAGCTCACTTCACGACGGAACAAGTTACACTTGCCTGGATTCAACTTGAGGTTAGCCATTCTGAGTTTCTTCAGCACCTTTCGGATGTTTCGAAGGTGGTCTTCGAAGGTGCCCCCCACAATGATAATATCATCCAAATACACCAGACAGGCTTAACAGGAAAGTCCTTTTAGCACTGTCTCCATTAGGCATTCGAAGGTGGCAGGTGCATTACATAATCCGAACGGCATAACTTTAAATTGCCACAGTCCTTGTCCCGTGGTGAATGCAGTCTTCTCACGATCATCAGGATGTAATTCTACTTGCCAGTAACCACTCTTCAGATCCAAAGTCGAGAACCATTTATTGCCAGCAAGTGTGTCTAATGTATCGTCAATTCTGGGAAGAGGGTAACTGTCTTTCTTCGTGATGTCATTCAAACGACGATAATCCACCCAAAATCTTGTTGAACCATCCTTTTTTCGCACCAGTACTATGGGAGAGGCCCAAGGACTCGTTGACGGCTCGATGACATAATTGTGCTGCATTTCATTTAGAAGTTCAGTGACCTCTTCCTGTTTAGCAAATGGAAGTCTTCTTGGATGTTGTTTGATTGGAGGGTGATTTCCTGTATTAATTCTGTGCTGGGTGATGTTCGTTCTCCCGACGTCTTCAGGTGTTCGAGAAAAAAGGTCTTTTAATTCCTGGAGTAGCTTCTCCGCAGCACACCTCTGTTCACTTCCTAATTCTGCATTCTTGAATAGTTCCGTTGTTAATTGCTCAGAAGACTTGGATTCGGTTGATTGCGTGGGGCGATTTATGCATGTTACAGGAGTGCAGGCTGCTAACACCTCATCCTTCTTCACTGTTCGGACCTTATCGCTGATGT
>OZ005661.1:236534833-236557040 GCA_963930645.1 Salticus scenicus
TAGTAATTATAATTTTGGTTTATGACACAGTTCTAGAAAATCAACCATCTAAAAATTTGTAGACTAAAAATTTTCGGTCCAGGTTATTTGTTTACCTTATACGTGACTTGAAAATCTACATTTCTTGTTTAAGGATTTAGAAAATGGCAACTTATTCGTTCTAGATGAAGGAGGTATGTTTTAATCTCAGTGAAATATTTAAAATAATCTGGTGTGTCACTCACACGACTTTCTCTTATCCTGAAATTTAATACTATAAATACAGGTTGGAGATTAAGAGGTAAGATAACGATGTTATGTAAACCTATGTTAAACAATTCAAATTAGGCTTCGGGAGAGATTTATATGATAATTAGTTATGTGTGAGGGGGGCTACCGCGCCGCTCAACCCGCCGTTTCATTAATGCACCTACATTTATATAGAATTTAATTCGGTTATTAAAAAATAATTCTGTTTTAAAAAAATAATTTATTGAAATTATTATTCAAAAAAATTATCTTTTATGATAATGCAGACGATTTCCATATTAGAGTAGTAGTATAACACCAGGTATCCAAAAAAAAGTCCATTTTATATTCAATATTAAAAAAAAAAAAGTACGATTTTTTTTCTAAGATTTTTCCGTTTAAAAAAAAAAAAAAAAAATCGGTAACTTTGTTTTAAATTATCGCAGATCGATGGTTCAACCATTCGTCTTAAAGGTATTGGCGAGCTGCTTTGAAAGATACCATCATGAAAATTTACTCCTCTCGAGGGGGGACTTCCCCCTTCCCCCAGGGGGGTGACGTGGCTCCTACATACACAATTTTTTTTCCCTGTTGACTATCTCTATTACAAAAAACATATATTCGTTTCATTTGGTTTAGTGCAATCTATAGAAATTAAACTCTACTTACCTGCAATTTCTCCCCATAGACGTAATATATTTGAATACATTTGATTGTCCGTGTACACGAACCATTGTGTAGCATCCTTATATGATACACATTTAGAATACCAAGTTTGAACTTTCTGCCATGATTTGTTTTTGAGATATGCTGATAACAGACAGACACACACAGAGACACACACCATGGCTCCCTGCGATTCAGTAGAATAGCGGCTGTTCAGACGCGAACTTGAACAATAGAAACACCGTACAAGGCATAGTTACTCTCTTCTACGCTTGGTGCGCTAGTTACACGTCTCGTTGTTAGGATATGTACTTACTTGCGAAAGAAACTTTTTGACAATTTAACGAATTATTTTTATTAAAACTATCTTTTAATGCACAAAACTGTTTGTTACAAATGCAGAATGTTTTAAGAAGATTATTTGTAGATAAATAATTATTTATTTCTGCATTTATTCCGGAAAATTCAGCTATTTAAAAAATTTCTGCTAAAAATGTTTTAACAAAATTTAAAATAAACAAATAATAATAATAATAACATATATCTTGTGTATATATATATATATATATATATATATATATATATATATATATATATATATATATATATATATACATATATATATTAAATAAAAAAAAAAAAAAAAAAGTCACTAATTATAGACATAAAAATATGTTTGAAATAAGCCAAATAATAATAATAAAGATAAGAGGAAACTGTGTATAAGGAATATTTAATAATCGTGCTTGAAAAAACAAATTAATATTCGAAATCATTTTAAGTATGTATATTAGCATCTGAAATATTTTTTTATTTATTTATTTTATTATTTTAATAATATATACATTTTGTACGCACATTAAAATTTTTTCTTTATGTAATTTTCTTTTTCTTTTACTTTTCCTTTTCCTTTTCTTTTTTTTTTTTTTTTTTTTTTAATAATTGTCTTAGATATTTTTATTATACATATGCAATGAAACTCATTAATAATTATACTGACATTTCTTGAAAATTATTCCAAAAATAAATAAATAAATATTTTTAAAAGTTTTGCGAAAAGAAGTTCTTATGCTCCCTGCTGATTAATTCTTAATTTCCCCCCCTATCTTTTTGCTCCACTTAAGGCCGAAAGGTTCTGCTGTCCAAGCTGGTAGAGGGTTCAAAGCCATGTTGCGATCGTCGATCCAGCCATTCTGATTTATTCGCAATCTTTTCCAATACTTTCTTAAATGCGGGATAGAAAAAAAAATTATACTTACATTATCCCTATTAGCATAACAGTTTGTTATTTAATAATATCTACTTCTTGTACTCACACCAAAAAATTCCTTTAAACAACAACAAAAAAAAAATTCTTTTAATTATTATTATTATTTTGCTTTTAATTACTGTTTTACACACACATACATACAATCATTATACGTATGCAATGAAATATAGTAATTAGATAAAGTATTTAAATGCTATTGTGTTCACTCAGACACAGACACATACACATACCTTTATAAAAACAGAAAAATGAATTCAGAAGACCACAAAATGTATAAATATACCAAAAATCCACAGTGGATTATTATTCTTTTAATGTGTACAATATTTACCTTACAGCCTTACATAGTATATGCTTGAAAAGTAAAAATGAATTCAGGAAACCTTAAAACGTATAGATATACCAAATTCTCATAGTTCAATTTTCTTCAAAGTTAAAAGTATTTTCTAACATAGTTTTATATAAATTTTTTAACTTCTCAACATATACTAAAGTGATAAATCTTTATTTGGCGATAACAACTCTAAAATAGTACACAAATGAAAAAGGAAAATTATGGACATTATAATAATTTTTACTTTCCGTGCATGCATATTTAAGGAGAATATTGTAATCATGTCAAAAATCCGACTTTGAAATTTTAATGCTTCTATATGTTTTGATGTGCCCTGAGTTCATTTTAAGTCATTGTAGATTTTTTTTTTTTCTTTCTTTTTCTTTTTTACATAATCTCAGAATTATAAAAAATCTGCATGCATAGGCATTTCAATGAAACAATATTACGTATATTAAAATTTTGCTAGGACTATTTAAATTAAATAAAGTTTAAAATTTTTAATATTTTAAAAATGTTAACGAATTTTTCTTTACTTCACTCGATTTTAAATATTACAATTTAAAATTATGTGGTTGTGTGGCTTTAAGGGTGATTATTACACCAGGGTCCTAGGCCTATAGGTGTAATGCCCTCCGTGGGGCTCTTTGTAAGGAGGGCGGGGGTCCCAGCCTGTATTTTTGTTAGTTTTGGAGAAAATCACAGAAAACTCCTAACGGCTAGGTCAATGAGTGCGACCTGGGGTCGAACCCGGCACCTCCTATCTACCACAGTTTAATAATATAATCTATGGTGTATTCATCATATATATGTCTGAATGTTAAAAATCTGAATTAAATTTCAGCATTCAAACATTCAATTTTATTAAAAAAAAAAAAAAATCAAAGAATCCGCAAAGTAATATCAAAGTATGTTTAGAATATATTGTTAAAAACTGTAATAATGCAAAATCCAGTAAAAAAAAAAATTAATAAGCAGAGAGCATTCAAAAAAATAGTATATATATATGTAGTTTTTTATTTAGATAGTTTTCAAGAAATTTTCATATACTTATGCAAATTTTCATAACTCTAATGCAATAAATAACAAATATATATATTTAAAACATTTACTATCACCGTAAAATGGTATCAGATGTTTCAAGATTTATATTTATGCTCATATTTTGAGGAAGAATGCTCAAGAAGCTCATATTTTGATACGAATTAAAAAAAAAAAAAAAAAAAAAAAAATTGTCTTTACAGAAAAACATTAAAATGCACTCTATTTCATTATATATATATATATATATATATATTTGTAGTACTTTCGAATTTAATTCATTTATTACAAAGGAATGGTTCTAAAAAAATATTATTAGGCATTTATATTTCAAACCATCATTAAAGGGCGCGAATATCACGCTGAATAAACGATCTTTGTATTTTATTTTTTATGATGAAAACATTTGGACAAACATGTATAATTTTACATGCATTGATATAATTATTATGCCCATTCAAGAAAAAAAAAAAAAAAAAATCGACATTTTAATGAGATTCTAGCGTGAACTGCAAATGCATGTATAAAATGTTATTCTTATGACCGGACCTTTAAATTAGCGATGAAGAAATGATTTTTTTTATTATATTTTTTGTGGTGAAAACAAAACATTCAGACAAACAAACATATAATTCTACATGCACTGATATTAATTATTATCCATATTCAAAAAAAAAAAAATATTTTCGGCATTTTAATGTGTTTACAGCGTTAATTACAAATGTTTCTGTATAATGTTATTCCTATGGCTAGACCTTGAAGTCAGGTGAAACCGAGACTTGTATACAGCGACAATTGCTGGGTAGCGGTAAAATATGTAAGTTCTCGCTGTACGGTCTTTTCGCCTTGTCTGAACAGCCGCAATTGAATCTCAGGCAGCCATGCACACACAGAGACATACACACAGACCATTTGCTAAAAACATGATTTTCGTATTCAGGGGACCTCAGAACATGTAAATATAACAAAACCTCGCGTTGGAAAATTTGACCCGAAAAGAATACTTTCTCTACCTTATGGGTAAGAGAAAGTAAAATTGCTGGTTCGTACCGAACAGAACTTGATAGTTTTACATAAATAAATGTAGAAATGCGACCCCCATCATTGCACAGTAACTGTCAATTAATGTACTGATTTAAAATACATTTTACACAACATTTTAAGTTCGAGGACCTTAGAACAACAGAATGAAGCTTCAGCGGTCGCCAACATTTTCGCCTTCACGAGCCACTAAATTTACGATAAAATCCCACGAAACCCTATAATGTCATTGATTAAGACGCATACATATGTATTTTTTAAATAGTAATCAGAGAATGCAATTTAATAAATGTGATACAAACCTATTTGATTTGAAATATTAACGATGCTTATTTTTCATTAATTTATATATAATCATGCAAACTATGCTTAAATTTGATCATAATAAAACAGTTATAGGGGAGAGCGTAAACACCTTTTTTATGGCTTTCATATTCTAAATCTTGGACGAAAAATTTAACTGTAGCGATAAATTGCTATTTCCATTTATAAGACTGTATAGACTAAACCTAGTAACACGTATATCGTTAGGTTATTAAAATAAAACGGGAACATATATTTCTTTACTTAGCGTTGCAACCTTTGAAAAGTTTGAATAATCCGATAAACATAAAGCGATTCTGTCTTAGTATTAATTTCAGATCACAAATTCAAAACGATAACTTCGCCTGATATTTATAATTCACATTTTTGGGATAAAATCTTTTAAAAAAAAAATCAGTTGCTTAATTCTCACAACCAGAAAATTCAGAATTGGGATGTAATTTACGAATCAGAAAATCCCGAATTTCAAATTAAATTCAGTGTAATGCCTAATAAAACATAACATTGTCCAAATTTTTCTGCCGATGACCGGACTTTTGTCACGGACTACGGTATGGCGACCATTGGTTTAGAGTACCATTCAGCTGTTTGTGGGTATGGAGGTCCATTCAAGAAAACTGATTTAGACGTGGGTAACTGCCAAAGTCAATACATCTGTTGACCACACATCAGCAGGGCTGTTTTAAATTTCGCATTAAAAAAAATAATCCTCAGTTTTCATAAAGTTACATTTATAGATAATTATTAAATAAAAAGCATTGAATAATTATAAAGGGGCAAAAAAACAGTTGCAGCTATCACTTACAATTGAGGGCCACTTTTAGCCTCCGAGAAGAAAAATGTCGATCGCACAAATTACGTAGCTAAATGTGGATAAAAACAAAGATGTTTAACATACATTGAGAAGCATATTACTGCAGGCAGAGATTTGTAAGAAGAAAGAAAAAAAAAAAAAAAAAAAAAAAGGTCTTTTTATATGAAAATGAAAAAAACTTAATATTTTAACCAAGCTTTAAATTCTAATTGTTACATAGGTTACAAATCATACAAATAAAAAATCTTAAGACTGTTTTTGTTTTATAAGTAACATTCCGCAAAACAGTATTTAATTTAGTACCACAGAACTTTTTTAATCTATTCTTCCGCGTAAAAACTGCGTTCAAATACTAGCGCTTGCAAGGCGACAAGTGCAGTTTCTATTCAAAATAATTTGATGTGTGATTCGCGTTTCCGCTCGCTGGAAGAGAAGTTTTCTGCTCTGACAAACCTCCTACTGCGATAATTACATGGGCAACTTGGGTCTCCTTGGTAAAAGAGCAATAAAATGTAATGTCCTTCATTGTAAACATGTCCAAAATTTCAAGGGTGACTTCCGACAATGGATAATTTATGACTTTGCCGCTTGAAATTTTGGACATGTTTACAATGAAGGACATTACTTTTTATAGCTCTTTTCCAAGGAGACCCAAGTTCTCCATGCAATTATTGCAGTAGGAGATTTGCCAGAGCAGAAAACTTCTCTTCCAGAACAGAAACCGTACTTGTCGCCCAGCAAGCCCTAGTATTTGAACACAGATTTACTGTGAACTACCCCTAGCATCGGTTACTATATTTTCATTTCTTAAGATTTCTTGGATGTAGCAACAGCGCAGAAGCCCTTCGTCGGCTTTTAAATTTTTGTAGTCATTTTGGCGATGAATTAAAATGTTCATTGCAACTGCGTAAGTAGTGATATTGTCCGAGCTACTTCGGTGCCAAATTCAGAATTTCGCCAATGGTTCTAAACTGAAGCTGAACAGTTCTTAAGCACGATTTTTCTCAATTTTATATCAATTAAAAAAGAAATGCACTTTTTTTTCCGACATGAAAAGAAATATATTCACTTATTTTTGATTCGTGAAACATAGAATCTTTCGACATATCTCTTATATAGTTTTAATAAATTTTTAATAGTCATATTTGCGTCACAAAGTTTGTTAACTTTCAAAATTCTTTTTTTTTTTTTTTTTCTTTTTTTTTTAAGCCTTTACCATTTATTTAGTTTAAAAAAACTGCCATCATTATTTTAGAAACTTTTATTCAGTAAATTAAAAATGTTAATTCTAAGTAATTTAAATAAATTTCTCAGTTAACTAATGGCGTGATTTCCTTCTGAAATCATAATAAATACATGCAAGTAACTTTACTGTTATTTTTTTTTTCAACATACGTAAATAATAACAATAATGCATAGTATGTATCGTTCTATACTGAAGCTGTCTCATTTCTTTAGCACAAGTTTTCTCCATTTTATTTTAATTATTAAAAAATAAAAAATATATTAAAAGTTTGCACATTCACTTTTTTTTCGATATAAAAAGAAATATATTTCCTTCTTTCTTTTATTTATTTATATATTTATTATTTATTTTTAATCAATTTTAAAGTTAAAGTGGGGAATTTTATTTAATATCTTCTCAACCAATATCCGATTGAATTAAAAAATACGGTGTTAGCTACATTTTGTCCTTCTTAATAAGTGCGCCCATTCTTTATATAAATCTGATAATTCGGACAGATACAATGACGAACATTCAGATTTATATAATTTAAATAAAAACGAAAATGTTTGCACGTTCATTCACAGTGTAATACGATAAATGGCGACAACACAAATCGCTGTCTGAAAAATATAGTACGATCCGTCGTACCTATACATAAAACTAATTAATTAATTAAAAACGAAATGCCCCTCGAAATTATAAATATAATATAGAAATAAACAAAATGCTCATATTACAAAATTAAGCAGACAGTTTTCTTTTCTTTTCTTTTTTTTTTTTTTTTTTTTTTTTTTTTTTTTTTATGAAATTAACATGAAATCTCTTATGTGTGATATGCAAACTGAAAAGTTTTCCTGTTTGTGCTTAATCTTAAGCACAGAGTCAAAAAAAAAAAAAAAATTGTTACATTAGGACACATTTACTCCGCATATGAATTTACACTGATTGGAAAACGATATGAATAAAATGAAATCATACTAGTGGATCTGCAGATCAGGAACTTGAACGTCCAATTTGCATCCTTCCTCACTCTGCAGATCATGTTTATTTATTACATATTATTTAAAATGGTTATATATACCGGGTGATCCAAAAGTCATCGAAAAAAGTAAAACGTATATTACTCAAAAAGTACTGTGTGCGTAGGTCTTTGCAGTTCTCATTACCATGTACAGAAAAGCATGGGATTATATAAGTAAAAAGATTCATTACATAATAGTTATATAAGTAGTTATATAAGTAAATAGTTAGTAAATAATTATAAGTAATAGTTATATAAGTAAAAAGATTGGTTACATTTTTCATCAACATATAGTGCTGTTATCGCAGTATCCTGTCACATTCTAAACAGATCTGATCGATCGAACAACGGCATATTGCGAATACTGAAGTTTTTTAAAAGAAAATTTCCAATACACAACGTTTGATGGTCATTCTAATGAATAATGGCCGTCACACAGACCATTTATAGTCCAAGTGACGTTGTTGAATGTTCTGCGCTACTGTAAAAAAAAAAAAAAATCTATATTTACAATTAAAGCATTACATGATTAAGAATATTAAACTAATACGTTAATAAATCCTGTAACCTAAAACATTCCCATGTCTTTCGGTGCATTTCAGTGAAAACCGAATAGTCCTACGCTCAATATTTTTTTAATAATACTTTCTAATTTTTTTTGTGACTTTTGTATCATCGTGTATATATATATATATATATATTGTTATTATTATTATTATTATTATTATTATTAAGTCGCCACATAATCATATACGTTTCTGAGGGAGGGGAACTACCACACCTCTATCCTCCGTTGTATATGTCTTTCTATGTCTATCTCTCCATATGTTTGTGTGTGTGTGTGTGTGTGTGCGTATGCACACACACACACACATATATATATATATATATATATATTTCCTTGTCACTTATAAACACTTGCACGAAATTGGATGCGAAGTAATTAAATAGCGTATCGGAATTACTTTGTGCGGCCCTGTAAACTAATTACCAATTCTATGACTACGATTTTTCAGGAAAAACATGCTTATAAATATCTTAATAATATATTTTTATTGCATTGTGTTTAATATGGAGCGTAACCCTGTTTAAATGAGCTTTTAAGAAATACCGTCTATAGACCATAATGGTACAAAACTCGTTTGCGCTTCCCTGTACGCGAGCCATAACAATTCTATAATAAAAAATAAAAAAATAATAATAATAAGCAAATAAATAATTCATTTTAACTCATTAATATTGTACTCAAATTTGACATTATTGAGAGGATTACAGTATGACATCGGACATTTTTTGTGTGGTCCTGTAAATAAATTATCTAAACTATACGTATCTTTCTTTCTAGAGAAAAAAAGCTTTTAGGAATCTTAATAACGTATGCTAATTATATAATGTGGAATGCAGCATAAACGATGTTAAAATGGGCTTAAACAGGAATCTACCCGTGGGATCTAATGTCACGAAATTCATCTGCTTGTCCGTCGTGAATGAATCATAAACATTGTGTAGACCATGATAAAAACTATAGAACTTCTTCTAAGTAGCACATGAAAAATTGTTCGAAATTTGACAGGTTCCTTGTAAACGAGCCATAAACATTATATACACCCATAAGAAATTTATTATAAATAACATATGAAAAATTGTTCGGAATTTGACATGATTTCAGATTACGTCACATTTTCAAAATACTTTCGTAAAGTCCTGTGCATTCATTATTATGTCTATGCGCATATTTTTCTACAGAAAGAATGCTTTTAAGTACCTCAATATTGTGTGTTAATTCCATTTTGTAGAATGCAGTGTAACAATGTTAAAACGCCTTTTAACGAAATTCTGCCTATAGGCCGCAATGATACGAAACATTTTGGTGCGTACACGATCCATAAACCATATAGGTACACAAAACTCTACAACTAATTCTCTGGCTAAAACTGTACAGCTAATTCTGCGTGGATCCTGAGCATGTGTATCAATCGGCAAGTCAATGGGTTAATTTTAGCGCCCACTATCGCGAAACATTTATTTATACAAACAGACAAAAGTATTTCGTGTCCCCACACGGAGGCCTCCAGTGACGTTACGGCAATTATAATATTCCATTAATTGAAATGAAAGATCCTTAGCAACCCTCTTAACAACCCTAGATGAAAATCGCAGTCATAGAATAGAAGAAAGTTCTCCTTTTTGCAGATATTGCAGATTATGAAATCAATTTTGAGTCAATTATTTAACTTTTCTACCGCAACGCTGCAGATAATATTTTCTGGAAAAAATTATACTTTATTAAGTTTTGTGCTAGCAATTTTTTTTTTTTTTTTTTCAAGTAAATCGGCGATAAGCATTTGAAATATTTTTAAAGTTTCCTGACCTATTTAAGTAAAAATGCATAGAAATATACTGTATATAAAACACTGGCTGAATTCGAAAATTCAAACCAATAAAGAAAAATTTTAAAAGACAAGAAATATTTACCTGTTGATGAAACTTGTGTCGAATAATAGAGTGAACGTACGTGTTTCACTTTAGATTTTGACATTCAATTGTTATAAGATAAGATATAATATCTTATCATAAATTCAACAATGGTTAAAAGTGAGATTTCGTGTCAAAGAGGTGGTTTGCTAGGCACAGTCAAGGGAAAAAAAATAAAAAATAAAGGATAACTAGAAACAATAGTGTAATGATTAGCGAAATGTCGTTATAAAATACAATATCATACACTGTTAAAAACTTCTGTAAATTGAATGTAAATATTTATCCAGAGTGTCTGTAAATTTACAGTAATTTTTAGTTAAAAGTGAATAATCTTTATTCTGTATTTTTTTCTAATTTTACTTTTTAAATTTGTAATTAAATTTAAAATTGACTGTTCCTACTTTAGAACGAGCATTTTAAGTCCGAAATATATTCTCAATAAAAATTAATTAAAGTAATATTAGTTATTAAAATAAATGTATAAAATATGTTTTTTAACATCTTCGGTTATTTTTCTTTGTAATTTTACGTAAAACTTAAGGTAATAGTTTACACAGAATTTTCTGTTGAAATTTTTAACAGTGTATACTTGGGCTATGTATTCAAATTCATTTCTGATAACATGTCCCTAAGTCAAGGAATAGTTTAAATTTAAATGGCTCGAACAATATTTCGGGAGCAAAGAACTGTAAGTTGCATGATATAAAAAAATAAAAAGTTTACAAGAAGATTCCAATCATTAATAGGAATGTACAAAAATATATTCTGCATGATCCGGTATTCAGCCATACTACAAGATATTCGTTTTTTTTCAAATCTGGAAATATGAAACTACTAACAGGCTTTGCCCGCTTCGCTGGTCACCATATTTAAAGGAAACTCTTTTCTATATAGCTTTATGAAAAAAAGAAAAAAAAATACTGAAATCGCTCAAAAGTTCGCTTTGGGATCCCGCTGCCTTCGGCAGCCACATGTTCGTCTTCGCAGTCTCCGGTACTTGTCCCTATTGCCTGTGACAATGGCTTGGTCGTGGGCTTCCATTTGGGTGCTTTGCTTATCATACATGACAGTCTCGAAATGGACAGTATCGAAAAATTCGAAGTAGCTCTTTTATATTTGAATCCCAGTTACATATGAACAACATGATATGTGATGGACATAATATTTGCTTTCACGTTATTTCCGATATTTATTTGATTTAATCGATTAACCATAAAATGACAGCAATTTCAAGCTAAATATAATATCACAATATGCTATGATCAGCTACGTCTATCGTATGAAACAGTTATTATTATTATCATTATCATTATTATCATTATTATTATTATTATTATTTTGTGGTTATATATACTTCATGCTTACCCAAGCAGCACCGAAACGTTCTCTGAACGTTCAAAAATTGTTCTGCAAACACGTTCTAAGAACGTTCACTCTGAACGTGCTATAGACGTCTATTTGTCTATCTTGAAGATGGACAATAATACGGTTCAGGGAACGTTCAATGAACGTGTAGCTATCACCATCGGTGTTATAGATGCGTTCTGAGAACGTTCTATGTATACGGTCTGAGAACGTTCTAAACGTTTTTAGAACGTTTTCAAAACGTTATACACATTTTCAGAACGTTCTAGAAAACGTACTGTAAACGTTCTAAAATAGTGTAGAAACGTTCTGAAAACGTTCTATACACACGTTCTCACAACGTTATGTAAACAATTTTTGAACGTTCTTTGAACGTGCTAAAAATGTATTTAATGTATAATAAAATGGAAGAACTCGCAACAATTGTTCCGGTACGAAAGAAGACACGACCCTTCGTCAGACGAACATAGTAGGCACGAGTGCTGCAATTACAAGAGCTACGTTGCAGTTTTTTTGCAGCACTCGTGCCTACTTTGTTCGGTTGATGAAGGGTTGTGTCTTTTCTCGAACCGAAACAATTGCTTCGAGTTCTTGAATTGTATAGTGTCTATGCACTTCTTATTTTATATACTTTTTTTTCAATCCTTTCCTTATTTCTCTTATTTTTCTTTTCTTTTCTTTTTTTCGTTTTTGTGTATTTTTTATTTTATCCTTTTTTTTTTTTTTTTTTTTTTTTCGCAATAAATAATTTTCTTAGTATTATGAAATTTTGCATACATGTATTGAAATATGGTATAAAAAAAGATCAAGTATTTTGAATATTTTGGATAAATATTTGAATTCAAAAACAAATAAATAAATAAATTCAAGATTTGGAATATTTTGAAAAATTTTAAGATATGTGCCCCCTGCTAACTAATTATTATTCCCCATCCCCCCCCCCCCTAGATTTTGCATCATTATAATTTAACAATAGAGTATAACCATATTGGGATATTAATTTTAATAAGTTAAGCAAAAAATATTAAAAATATTTTTATGTCTAAATTTTGAAACTTACTGCAAACTTTTAGCATTCAAACACAAAAATATTTTACTAAATTTTAAATTATCAATGAAATCTCAAGTTAATGCTCAGATATGTTACATATTCTATTTTTGAACTATATTAATGCACAATCAATGGAAAACAAAAAATAAAAATTAGTTAAAAGAAGTACACAAGTGTACAAAATTAAAACAATAAACTGTTTTCTCTTTTTTTTCCCCCATAATTCTTAAGCAAATAAACACAGAAGTATAAAATTTGGATAGCATGTTTTTTTAAAATACCATGAATCGAGTTTTATATAACTATGGCATAAGTAATAATTTTTAAAATAAAAATCAGTAAATTTTTCTCAAAAGTAAACTTTGAAAAAATGAAAAATTTCAGAAATTTTAGGAAAGAAAACTTAATGAAAAATGGTCATGAAGATGCATTACAGATAGGTTAAAGATGTACATACATCCATATTTTAAATTAAAACCGTATATTTCTTCTTGTAGTCTTTTTTTTTTTTTTTTTCTTTTTTGCTTCTTTTTTTCTTTATTTATTCGCGTGTGAATATATATATATTTTTTTTAATTTTACATAGAAACATGAAAATCGGATAAGACGTTCATTATTAAATTATTTATGGATGTTTTTATTATTCTGGGGATGGTCACAGTTTATACAAATTAGTAATTATTATTATTATTTTTTTTTTTTTTTTCAAAAATCCCGTTATTAAAGAAAAAGAAAAGTGAACGCATAAAGAAAAATCAGGATTTTGTTTTTAACATTTGAGGGCATGTGCGGCTTCACTTGTCTATAATGCATCATTAAAACAATTTTTCATTAAGTTTTCTTTACTAAAATTATTGAAATTTTTCATTTTTTCCAAAGCTTACTTTTGAGAAAAATTAATAATTATTACTTTAAAATTAGTGCTTGTGCTAAAGTTATGTAAAATTCGATTAATGATATCATAACGAACATGCCATCCAAATTTTATGTCCATCTGTTTATTTGTTTAAAAGTTATACTCAAAAGAAGAAAATGGGAAAGCAGTTTTGTTCCTTTAATTTTGAACAGCGGTGTATTTTAAATACGTTAAAAATAAAATAAAATAATATATATATATATATATATATATATAATTTAAATAGATTCGGTGAAATTTACTTAATATTTTCATATTTCAAATCATGCGTATGCAAAATTTATTTAAATTATTGAGTTTGAGTTTATAAATTTTACATACACCATTCAGTGAAGTATAACAGTATAAAATGTGGTAAAACGTTTTGAAAAATAAATAAATAATTAATTAAAAGTTTATTTTGCAAACAAAACAAATATAATAAAATAATAACAATAAAATACAACGCTCTAAAAAAAGTTCTTTGAACGTTCTAAAAGTGTATTATATATATATATATTGTTTGTTTTTATTTTCTTTATTATTATTATGATTTTTATTTTCTTTTTATTTCTTTACTTTATTTTCTTTAGTTTTCTTTTACCCTTTTTTCCCCTCTCTTGTGATTTTTTTGTTCGTGTATGTGAGAATAATTGACTTAATTTTCTAAAATTTTATATACATGCATTGAAATATAACAAGATCAAGTATTTTCAGCTTTCTGGAAAACTATAATTAAAAAAATATTTAACTCAAAATATTGATTTTTTTTTTTTTTTTTTTATGTTTTAAGATGCTTATTGCTGACTAATTATTATTTTTTTCTTTCCTTTTACATTATTATATTTTAACAATAGAAACTAACCGTATTTGGGTCATTAATTTGAGAATTCGTTGTTAAGTTAAAAATTGCAAAAATATTTTTATGTTTAAATACTGAACCTTGTTGCAAACTTTGGCATTTAAACACAAAAATATATTTAAAATTTTAATTTATCAATGAATTGACAAATTAATAATCAGATGTTATATATTCTATTGTTAAACTAAATAATGTACGATCGATGGAAGAAATAAAAATATCTAAGAGAAGTATTTTAAATAATTTCAATAAAATATTATTATTGTTATTTTAAATATAAAAAGGTTCTATGAAGTTTTCACATACAATGTTTAAAAAATGCAATTTTGCTGCCAGAAATTCTCTGTAATGACAGAAAAATACGTTTTGTCAACGTTAATTTTTGACAATTTTCTCAAATTACAAAGAAATTTTGGCAGCAAAGTTGCATTTTTTTAACAGTGTACTTAATATCTTTACATTTCAAAACATGTGTATGTAAAATTTTATTGAAAACATTGAATTAAAATTTATAAATTTTACATACACATGCATTGAAATATAACAATAATAAATATGATAAAATTTCTTAAAATAAAAATTAAATAATAAAACTTCAATTATAAAATCTTTAAAAATATGCCTGCTAATTTCCCGCCTGTTTTTACATACTACAGTGTTACAATAAAATCAAAAAATATACTCAAATCCTTCTAACATTAAACTGTAGTAACATAAAATCGAACAGGAAAAAATTGAAAAGTAATTAGCGTGAAATATTTAAAATATTAAAGTTTTCAAATTTAATTTTCTTTAAATTTATATGGTTTTCGAGAAATTTTAATTTACTTAATTTTGTTAAATTTCAATGTGTGAAGTAAACTTATCTGTATGGATTATCCAGAAAAACATTTATATCCAAAGGAACTCTTTCAAACACAATGAATATGTAGATTGTAGAAGGAGAATGTACTTTGGCCCTTGACGTCCGTGTCTGTGCAGCGGAAACATCAACTGGCAAACCCGATGAGAATTTTGCGGTTTGGCGATTTTTTCGTTTTTTAAACATGCTTTGTGTGCATGTGAACAATGTATGCGTATATTTCGAGCAACACTTTTCTTGAATGTCATTTAGCAAACATCAAAACTCCTATTTCAGTAATTTCAGTTATCCGATCGCCAGATAAATAAAGAAATAAATAAGAAAGGAAATAAAGGAAAATAAAATAAAAGTTACGCTTTAATCATGTAATGTCAATTTTTAAAACAGAGAAAATTTAATTAGAAATAATAGAGAAATAAACAAAAGAGGTACAGAAAAGAAATAAGGATAGCAGAAAAAAAGCCAAGTCGCAATAAATTTGCCAAAATGACTTACTTCCGGAATAACTAACAGATGGCCAGATTATTAACACACGTGTCGGAATAAACTGCTGACTAAGCGAAGTAATTTCTTCATTAACATCCGTCTCTTAAAAGAAAAAAAAATCATACTATTTAAAGTTTAATTTTTCTTAAAATTAGTATGTTGGGGCCATCGCAAAACTTTCTACTATATTTTTCTATACAAATCTATGCAGTACATGCTATTTATTAAAATTATTATTTATCAAAATTATTTTCTATAACGAAAGCTGATGATTTTTATCCGAAGGAAGTATAACATAAGTATCCAAAGAAAGTCAATTTTCTGATTTGCAGAAGATATCCTAGGAAATGTGTTTTATAAATTAAAAATGTAAAAAGAGTAATAACTTTATTTTAAATTACCACACATTTAGGGTTAAACAATTTTTTTTAAAGATATGAATGACTTTCTTTTGTAAAATATCCATACTGAAAATTTTAATCAATGAAGCGCGATGCTCTACCAAATCGCCATTACAATTTTTTTTTCTTGTGGCTGACTATTACAAATATATTATTTCACGTGGAAAAGTTAAAAATAATTCTCATTTATGTATACGAAATTTTGTCCTATTCTGCCACATCAAAAATTATGAAAATGAAATGGGATGATAGCGCCACCTGTTGAGCGAATGTAATCAGCAAGTTTAGTTAAACTACGCTCTTTAATTTCTAAGATACAGCTTCGATAATATTTTAAAATTTAATAATTTAATCAGAAAACAATTAGTAATCAACTCAGCTTTATACAAATTACATTTTTATATCTGTATTTTTGTGCAATTTTCACCAAAAAATGCTGAGATATATCGATCTCGAAAATCGCAGAAAGTACTAGCAGCACCATCTGTCAGGGATATTATATACACAAACTGTAACATCACATTTTGTCATAATATATGTCGTACATACAAGGTATCGTAAATATATGGAATTATAAAAGCTGAGATATAACCATTTCATAAGCGGAAACGTAGCAGCGCTACTTGTCATCCGATATACACCCACACTGTATCGGCAAAGATTTACATAATATCAATACCAATTACCGAGTTTAGAGCATTTATAAATAATAGAAGTTGAGCCATTGCCATCTTGTTAATAAAATTAACTTGCAGAACACTAGCGCCATTTGTCAGCCGATACGTATCCAAACTGAATTAGTAGAGCAATAATTAAATAATAATTAATAATAATTAGCATTAATTAATTAATAATATTATTATTATTATAATTATTATTAATTAATGAATAGCAATAAATAAAGTTTAATTTTTCCCCCTACCTCATCAATATTACTTTTCAACAGTTATTCTATCATGACGTGTCAACAAAACTTAAAACTGAAGATAAGGCAACAAAAATTAGAAAAAAAGGCATTTTATTAAATTCGTTATAATTACACTGAGACAGAACGTGTTACGACGGTGATACACTTGAACATTTTCATAGTACTAGAATTGTACGTTTTATAGATGGTACAAAGCAAACCTTTTCAAAGCGTTCTAAATAACACTATTTTTGAACGTCTAATAGAACGTCTTTTTGACACGAAACACGGTGTTTGAACGATTGTTACCGTTATTAGACGTTCACAAAACGTTTCTGTGCTACTTGGGTAGTTAATAGTAGTTGGTATATAGAAAAATAAATAAATTTAATAATATGTAAACCTGATTATGGTACAGCCTTAATACAGATCCTTGGCGACTTTTGATTTATTGTCGCCGTTCTAGACAAAAATGTAATTTATGAGATTATTGTTCCTATTTCTTTCTACCTTTTCTTTTCTTTCTTTTTTTCAATGTTTTATAATTTAGTTATATTTTTGATGCGCTACTTGGCTTTAAGTGGCTGTCCTTGGCGAAAAATGTCCGATCCACTTCAGCATCAACATTTAAAAAATTGTCCAGGATTATCAATAAAGTAATAATACCTTTAATATACTGCTGAATGAGCTTTCATGCCAAGCGTGATTCATCCAATTTGACTGTTTTTACAAAATGTCTGTCTTCTGTGTGTATCACAAATATTATGGACGCTATATCTCGCAAATCAATGAACGAAATTTAACCAAACTTTGGTACTGAGTTGAACCCCTGAACTAAACTAGTGCTTATTAAGTGGGGATCAATCGGTCAACAGGTGGCGCTGGGATTCTATTTTTTCTAAATTTTTAACAATGAAGTATGGGACAAAATTTCGAATAAATATACCTGAGGGGATTATTAAAACCCGAATAAACTACTACGTCAGAAACGCCAAATTAAAATACTGCAAATGCATACAGCTGTTTCGGTAGCCTAAAGCGTACCGTCTTCAGTGCAAAAATGATTCTTAATCAGGAGAAGTGCTCGTATATACAGGAGAGGGGCCGAATTTAGTTCAACCAATAGGATAACGGGAAAGGTGGGGAGAGTGGCCAATAGGAATTTAGGAAAGTTAGCTGTGTAAACAGTAGAAAAATTAAGAAAATGTGGACTGAATATAAAATTTCCAACAGTCAGACAAATACGGAACAGCAAAATCACAATTTACAAGGTTTTTAAAATTTTTATAAATATGAAAATTTTCAAAGATATCGAGTTCATGAATGGATTTAGGTCTGCAAATTATTTTAGTTGAATTAAATTTAAAATTTTTATTTTCCTCCCAGCAATGTTTAGAAATAGCCGATTTATTGGTTTCTTGTTTGCGGACGTAATTCATATGTTCTTTTAGACGAAATTTAAGATACGTTTAGTTTGGCCAATATATGATAAACCACACTGACAGGAAATACTATAAATGCCCCAAGAATTATGCATATCAATGGGATCTTTTAACCGAGAAAAGGTGAGTTTATTGGAAGGCGAAAATATTATTTTAAAATCATATTGTTTGAGAATTTTAGTCATGGTTTGACTGGATTTAGGGAAATAGGGTAAGACAATACTCATATTAGAAGAGACTGATTTAGTAGACGAAATACGAGGGAGTTGTAATTTTTGGATAGCTTTGTCTATAATGCAAGGGTCATAACCTCTGTCAATAGCAATGGCTTTCAGGTATTTAATTTCAGAATTTAATAAAATAGGATTTGAACAAATATTAAGTGCACGGTTTACAAAAGTATAGAAAGCAGCCATTTTTTGGTTAGGTGGGTGACATGTACGCGCATGGGGAGGAAGGGAGACAGCAAAATTACCGTGTAAATTATCTTACCGCAACTATATAACAAAGCAACTATTAAACCATAATGTGCATCAACATTTTTGCATCATTTATAAGTATTGTTCCTCTAATAAGCTACATTACATCACAAAAGTACTATATATGCACATAAAATATAACTAAGTAAGTAATAAATCTTAATGTATTTCAACATTTTTACATCATTTATAACTATCGTTCACCTAATAAGTTATATAACATCACAAAATGTACTATATATACACATAAAATATAACTAAGCAGCTATTAAAGCTTAATATACTTCAATATTTTTGCATCATTTATAACTATTAAACCATAATGTGCATCAACATTTTTGCATCATTTATAAGTATTGTTCCTCTAATAAGCTACATTACACTAAGCGACAAAAAAAAAAAAGCCGCACTGCAGAAAAAATGACTTATACCTTTTTTATTTGTAATAACTTTAAAATTAATGTTTGAAACAAATAAAACTGTCTTGTTTGCATAATACCAAATGTATGAAATGATACCTATGTATATTTTCGATTTAATAATTCGCTTTATTGCACTTTATGAAGTACTTTTTAAAAATCTGTATAAAACTTTCTTTTTGAACATAATGCAATAACTATACACTTTGCATTCTATTATGATTTATTATATGAAATAAACAAGTTATATTTTAATATATGAAATAAAACTTTTTATTTGTTAGACCTAAACAATTTTTTGTTAAAAATATGTATTCTGCATTGGGTTAATTCCACCTTTATATGGAATTACTGCATTAATGCGCAATGGCATAGTTTTATACAGTGTTTTAATATAAATCTCAGAAATTTCAATGTGCCAAATACCACAAATAAATTTTTATAGGTTATAGGCTGCAAATTTCGAATCCTCTCCCCTCTCCCCCGCCTTTTTATAGACGAAACATTTTCGAGCGGATCGCGATTTTGACCATTTCCATGTCTGGTAAAGAAGAAATTCTACTATATCCTTTGTGGTATTTAACTTAAAGTGAAAAAAAGTATGATTACTTACAGAATTATAGGTTCTCATGGGAATTTATAAGAAATTTTGACAATTTGAAGTGAATAAACTTACCACAGACGCCGTGTAGTAAGGTGCCTTATTATCTTCAAATGCTGTTTACGGAAATGTCTAAGATACCTCCAAAATAGTCGGTCACGCACCACTTTTATGCAGATTGTGTTTTGTTTCGAGTTAATTGATCCCTTGAGCATAAAAATTTCCCCGAGTATTTGAAAATGTATGCACCTCCGTACCATAATGTATGGAGAATGTGTCACTGTTTTAAAAGTGCGATTTTCATTAAGTCGGTCACATTTTCGTCTTCATTCTAGCTTTTTTCAACTGCACGAAATAAAGAAAACTGGATTCATCAGAGAAAACCAGTTCAGCTTAATAATTAAATGATAATGTTTTTAAATTTTGGTCAACTAAAGTATTGTTTTTTCTAATTCTTTTCCTTAATAATGGCTTTTTTCGCAGATCTTCCGTTCTTTAACCCGCTTTGTTTAATTGTTCCCGCATTGTTTTTGAAGAAAGTAATTTACTATACACTTTTTTAAAATCTTTTTTAAGTTCTGAACGTGATACAAATCGATTTTTTAAACATTCGCATTTTAACTTGCGGTTATCTTGCTTGGATGAGCAACATGACCGCCTAAAGCCAAATTCCCCGTTTGAACGGCCAAAAAAATTATATTTTGCTAAAATTCATTTTACCAATATTTCGTTAGCATTTAATTATTTTGCCATCTCACGTATTAAAATATTTTTTGATTTTCATTTAAAAATTAATACTTTTTGTGGCATCGTTAACTGCCTTATTCTTACCATTTTTGAAATAAATTCTAAAATTACAATTTTCCTGACAATTGCATTTTGTTTTTAACACTAGACTCAAAGCTAAAGTGTATGTGGAGGACAACATAGTAAAATCTGTTCGAAAATTTGCTTTTTAAACGATAAAATTGGCGGTTGTAGAACGCGAAAAGGAAAACATCCAAGTGCGGCTTTTTTTTTTTGTCGCTTAGTGTACATCACAAAGGTACTATATATGCACATAAAATATAACTAAATAAGTAATAAATCTTAATGTATTTCAACATTTTTACATCATTTATAACTATCGGTAACCTAATAAGTTATATAACATCACAAAAAGTACTATATATGCACATAAAATATAACTAAGCAGCTATTAAACCTTAATGTACTTCAACATTTTTGCATCATTTATAACTATTGGACATCTAATAAGCTACATTACTTCACAAAAAGTACTATATATGCACATAAAATATAACTAAGCAACTATTAAACCATAATGTGTATCAACATTTTTGTAATATTTACAAGTATTACTTATTTAATAAGTTACATCCTAATTTCACTCAATATAATTAAGTTTGCAATATTAAATCTTAATCAATTTCGCAATGTACATATGCTTAACTTTTAAATTTCTGTTTTAAATTCCCGATTTAATCTATTAAGATTAAAAAATAAATAATTAAATTTTTCTATGTGTGTGCGTGCATAAACTTAAATTATATTTATATTTATAATGTGAAATATTTTTTTTTCCCAATCACATTTTAAAATATTACATAACTAAAATACTTAAGGATGCATAAATATACAAAATATGCAAATACATGAATATAAGATTAAGAAGTGCCTGGTTTGATTTTAGCTTATGATAAGTTAAATAAAATCTACTATAACTCTTTCGCGTGGTAAAATGTTATTGGTTGATAGAAGTTAATTTATAAAATAAAGTTCTTAAATTAATATTATTAAATAAATATATCCTACATATCAATGAAAAATACTTCTAGATAGCTCATTATTTTCAAGAAGCATATTTTTTAATGAATTAAATAAATGGTAACTCTGTAGTATAGTATTTTCATTTTAAGGTGAATAATTCAAAAGGTTTTTTAACTAGTTTAGTAGAAGTATATCCTATATAAGATAATCAAACAAAATGAG
>OZ005661.1:237210369-237230369 GCA_963930645.1 Salticus scenicus
AATTCGATTTGTACATACTCATAACTTAGAAAGATTTTTAAAAAAGTGCATAGCAAAATATTTTTTCAAAAACAGTGCGGGAACAATTAAACAAAGTATGTTAAAAACCAGAAGATCTGAAAAAAAAAAAAAAAAAGAAAAAGCCATTACTAAGGAAAAGAATTAAAAAAACAAGACTTTAATTGGCCAAAAATTAAAAAAACAATTATCAGTTAATTATTAGGCCGAACTGGTTTTCTCTGATGAGTCAAGTTTATTTTATTTCGAGCTGATAAAAAAAACTAGTAAGATGATAAAAGTGTGACCGAATTATTGAAGCATTCCTAAAACAGTGACACATTCTCCGTACATTATGGTACGGAGGTGCATAAATTTTCAATGAATCGGGCAAATTTTTATGCTCAAGGGATCAATTAACTCGAAATAAAACGCGGCCATTATGAAAACGGCGCCTGACCGACTATTTTGGAGGTATCTCAGACTTTCTCGCAAACAGAATTTCGAGATGATATTGCACCATATTAAAGGGCGTCTGTGGAGCGTTTATTCGATTCAAATTGTTAAAACTACCTATACTACGCCATGAGCACCTATAATTCTGTAAGCAATCATATCTTTTTTAACTTTAAGTTAAATCCCACAAAAAATATCGTAGAATTTCTTTTTTCTCAGACTTGGAAATAGCCCTAATTTCAATCTGCTCGAAAATATTTAGTCTATAAAAAAGCGCGGGAAAGGGGTGAGGATTAAAAATTGCAGCCTACAACTCTGCAAGGACTAGAAAAATTTATTTATGATATTTGGCACAGAGAAATTTCTGATATTTATATTAAAACACTGCATAATACTACGCCATTGCGCATTAAAGCAGTAATTAAATATAAATGTGGAATAACTCAATGCAGAATACATATTTTGATTAAAAAAATGCTTAGATCTAACAAATAAATAGTTTTATTTCACGTATTAAAGTATAACTTGTTTATATCATATAATAAATCATGATACAGTACAAGGTATATGTTTATTATATTACGTTTTAAAATAATTTTTTATGTATATTTTTAATAATTACTTCATAGAGTGTAGTAAAGTGAATTATTAAATCAAAAATGTACCTAGGTATCATTTCATCTCTTTGATATTACGCAAACATGACAGTTTAATTTGTTTCAACCATTAGTTTTGAAGTTATTACAAATGAAAAAGGTATATGTCAATTTTTCTGCAGTGCGGCTTTTTTTTTTTTTTTTTTTTTTTGGTCGCTTAGTGTATATAAGGCAGAACACAATTTATTTCTCCCTTCCCATGTAGCCCTATGTGGGATATTCCTAGCTTCATATTATTCGAATACTCATTTAAAATTGGAGTTTTTCGAATTTTATTATTTGAGCATATTGCCTTTTATCTTAGTGAGCATTAAAATAATAATAAATAATAATAATAATAATAATAATATATATTTTAAAGTATTCTTAGTATTCTAATTTCGAATATAAATATTTAATCTCAAAAATAAATTTACTTCTTAAAATATAATAATAATAATAATAATAATAATAATAATAATGGTCACTTAGATAAAAATTGTGAAAGTGTAGAATAAAAAGAATTAAATTTATTCATTTCTGAGTAAGATATCCTTATAACTGGAGGCAACGAAAATAACTTAGGATTACACTTAAAAACTGAAAAAAATGAATGTGACCAATAGGAAACCTTAAACTGGAAATTAAAAAAATTAAAATAAGTATGTCGTGACAAACTGAATCAGGAGATTATAATCATAAACGCACGTAGCACCGTTGTTTTATGCGATTTAAATTGCTTTAAATATAAGGGAAATTAGTATATCCCTTCTCTGAAAGAGTGCCTAAAAAAGTAAAATGGTTGCTTGTACAAAAGAAAAACATCCAGTAGAGTGTAAAATTTAAGTGAGAAGTATGTAACATTATTTTCGAGGACGCTACATGATTCAGTTACATTTACGAATAGTCGTTAAAAGGTTTTTCTAATAGAACTTGATTACAGATGATGAATCAATGCACCATTTACAAGATAAAACAAAAAAAGCTTTCAAGAATAATTATCTTAAATTACAGTATTTACAAAGGGATACTTGTTTCTTTTTAAAATATAAACGATAAATATTTCCCATTTAAAATATAGCCTTCCAATTGTATTATAAAAAACACATTCGATGAAAATTAAGGTACAACGAAAGGAAACTGTTATAAGTACAAAAAATAGAGGTTTATAAGCATAACATTTTGCATAATGGGTTTTAGCTGTTTGATAAAAGTATTTTAAAATGTTTCGTTTGATGGATGGACTTAAGGAAATATATTACATAAGTAATATATAGTGTAAAATGATGTTTACTTTGAAATGTTTTGCTAATGTAATACTTTAAAATAAACAAATTATAAAGATTGTAGGTCTTTTTTAAGCAAACATAAAAAGTCCGTACCATTATTATCAAACTAAGTGTTTAAAATATTCATAAAATGTATTTGTGAGCCATTATTTGCAAGCTATGTGTATTAAATAATCTATAAAATGTATTTGCTCTGCAATAAGAAGAAGCATGGAGTACTGTATGCAAATAATAAATAGTTACTTTTTGTATATAATTGTTTGCAATAATTGGATATAATCACCTATGTAAACAATCATATGCTTGTAAAACTTATGTTGTTAAACGAAGAGATTGGAAATAAATTGTATGTTCTATATAAAATTATTTACCATGTTTTGCACGTTTAGAAGCAATTTTAATGGAAATATAATTTAATTTTTCTCTGTCACATTTGCTTTTTGAAGTACATTTTAAGATTGTGTCCTACAATTAATTATATATATATTTAAAAAAATAATTATAAATGTAAGTAAAAATAATTAATATAAAATATAACTTGGCAATTATTTCGAAATTTTTGTTCTTCAATATCTGACCACTCTTATTGTAATTTGTTGCTTTGGTTTTCTTTAGAAAGTTGTGTTTTTTCTCAAAAATTGATTAAAAAAAGGTTACAATTTTCTGAATGTAAGAACAATACTGAAAATTTAAAAATAATAATATTATATTTTTTAAAAAATTAAAGAACACGCTTTTATTGAAATGTGAACTAAAGAGCACAAAATATCTATATTTATAGTATTAAAATGCAGGGTAAGAAAAAATCGTGTGAGTGACACACCATAATATTTACATCTTTAATATAAAAAAAAATCAATTGATTAATTGTTGCCACTCAACGTTATAAAAATACGGCCAAATCCTGTGCAACATACAATAGAGTTTAATATATATATAGATTTTTTTGTTTGCCCCTGATGGGATAGGAGCCTGGAAACACTTGTATGTAGTATTGTCATCGACTATGAAGTCGTGTGCAAAATTTCAGGATAATCGAACGTTCAGAAGTGATTGAAAATTGAATTCCAAGTTCCGTTACATACATTAATAGTTACATCATATCAAGTTAATAAAAGCATGTTAAAAATAACATAATGAAGGAATGAGGAATAAATAATTTAGAATTAAACAAAAACCATTTTTAAAAAATCTCCCCTGACTGGGCTCAAACGTTAGACCTTTAGGTTCGTATCCCGGAGCTTTACCTCACAGCCACAGCGTTCACGTAGGGAAAGTCTTTATTACAATATAGATTTTTTGTTTGCTTCCAGAGCGGTTACAAACATACATACAAAAATACATACAGGTGAAGCTAATAAAAGCGTATTAAAAATTAATCAACCAAATTTTAAAATTAGTACCAAATGTTAAAAGTAACGAAAGTGAAAAGTAACTTTCTATAGATTACTTTGGAGAGCAACAGTTACTTTCTTAGTGGTCGTTGAATGATAGGTACGCGGGGGTTCATGAATTGTTTCTGAATGAAAGGTGAAACTTGCAGAAGCTCAAACGTTTATTCACAGAAAATTCGAGAAGACTGCAGGTCTATAAACCAAGTATCGACTACAGTTTCACTAGTAAACACAGTTTAAATAACAGCTGACAACATCAAATTTACAGCATAAACTGTAGCATAGCATTAACACAGAGTAAAGGCTGTAGTCAAAGACATTCAGTGCGTCTTTTTGCAGCAATCAATGCCTTGGCGAAACTGAATTGAGACCGACTTGTTTGGCGTGAAGCAATTCCTTAAATACCTGTGTAGAAGAATGGGGAAAATTTCAGAAACTTGGTTAAATCAAGTTAGAGCTTCCATATTTGGTATATCGATAATAAGGATTTTCTCTCCAATGTTGCCAAAAAGTTGCCAGGGTGCGAAAAAGTTACCAAATTTGACGCCAAAGACATTACCAGTCTTATTCAGGCGTGTTTTTAACGGGAAATGAACTATTTTAATAAGAAAACAAACTACAAATACTGAAAATTAACATTTTATCGCCTTATTAAGCCTCTTTGAAGGAATTTATAAAAAAAATTAACAACGAATTATTTACAAATTCGTATCACTATTAGATGGTTACTATAGAGAGCTTCAATTAAGCTCATGTTTTTGTGAAAATAAAATAAATTTACAAGTTTCTTCCTTAAAAGTGATTTATTGAATCTTGAAATGAGTTCTGTTAAACTTCATTTAAAATAATTTCCATTCTGGAGTAGTGCAACTTATAACACCAGTTCCTAATATATTATTATATTAAATTATTTCTTTCTTTATCCTATTGATTTATCGTATTACATCATTAAAAAGAAAACAGGAAAGTGCAAGTCTAGTATCATCTGTGCAAGTCTAATCACAACGTGCAAGTCTAATATCATCTGCTAAAAACAAAGTCTTTATTTTTTTTTTTTTTTTTTTTTTTTTTTTTTTGGTTTATTAGATGATAAACCGAACTCAGTTCAGTTTCTACTAGCAGATAAAAACACAAATTTAAAGATAACGATAAAAGTAAAACTACACTCTAATTTAGACGTATTAATCATTGTAAATTATTTGAACTCTGAAGTCATACAACTGTTACGGTATTTATGTCTAATTTTTAAAGATACTTCAAGTCTAAAAAAAAAAAAAAAAAAATGAAATATATATTTAAACAGTTATATTTTCAAACTATTTCAGAAGGAATGTCTCATGTGAATTGGAAAATATGTCTGTTAGGGCTATTCATGTTAAATCAAACATTGGACGCGTTTTGGGGAAGCGCTCTATGAAAATTTTCTGCTTGATACAAAATATGCAGTTGATGATGTGAAATTTACTTGGAGAATTGAAAAATAGTCAGAAATATTCGCTAATGTTTCTGCTGAATTTTCTGTGAAAAAGTGTTTGACGAAATGGAGATTGCATCTCCAAGATGAAAGGGTTGAGAAACTAGAAAGACTGGATAGCGGAGAAGCTGTAAAAATTAACTTTAAATATGATTTGACAACTCCAGAAGCAAGAAATTTTGCCGGCACAAAAGATTATACGTTTCATAAGGACCAACATTCAATTCTTGAACTTTTCGATATACAGGGTGAATATCCCTATTATCGCCGTATTTTTTACATTAATGATTCTATTTTTATAATGAAATGTGCGATGAAAGTTTTAGGTCCTCCAGTAACTGAACTGGAACTGAATCAATGGTAAGATCCGAAAATCTAAAATGAACTACTGCAGAAAAATTTATATTGTATAATAAGACTTTGAAATATACTTGTAAAATTTACAAAGGCATAAACATCCCTTTATAGATGTTTGTTCTGCAAAGCTTCACATTTTTTAAAGGTAACCGCTTTTATCCCAATATTCCTTAAATACTGCTTTCAAGTGCTTCTTATTGAATTTTATTTTATTTAGGATTAAAATGTTGATTGGTTTGATTTTATTTTAAATAATAAAATAAAAATTATAATGTCAAATGGAAGATTAATATTATTATTATTATTATTATTGTTTTCGGCTCCTCTATTTTTCAGCTCCTCTATTCTGATAAATAAGTAAATCAATCAATAAATGATTTAAGGGTGAAATATGTAACAAAAGTTAAAATTTAGCAAGAGTGAAATCAAATACAATAAAACAATTAATACAATAAACAGTCTAACAATTTGTATTACTTAAGAAGGGCATGCAACATGAACCGCTATTATTATTTTTATTTATTTTTAATTTAATTCTATTTATTTTATTTCTACAATGTAAATGAGTTTTTAAATGAGTGGAAATATATGTTGTGAAAATGATCTATTCATCACTTGTTTAAGAACATAGAAATATCTCCAAAAAATAACATATACAGTCGGTAAGAAAAGTGTCCGAACACTAGTAAAAATTCCTAAGTAAAAAAAAAAGTACACTTCATACGGTTTTGTTAAATAAATCCTTATCGAATCAAGTTCTTACACTGACTAAGAACAGGTTTCGGCAAGGATTTATTTAACAAAACCGTATGAAGTGTATTTTTTTTACATTGGAATTTTTGCTAGTGTTCGGACACTTTTGTTACCGACTGCATACATATATATATATATTCAATTTTTTGTTTCCTTCCTCTAGTTAAAAAAATTTCCATGTAAAGAAAAGTATGTACCGTAGAAATTTCTGCAATATGCGGGTTTAAAAACCGCTAAATATTTTACATAATATAAATTTCTAATTAAAAATGCATCACTTAAATTTTATTACTATGGATGTTCTATATATTTTTTATATGAATTATTTAAACAAGTTTAAATTTTAATATTTTCGTAGAATTTTTTCCGAATATATGTTGAATCAAAAGGGAGGAAGTACGACTTCTAGTTCCATAAGCTGGTGAAAGATGGCAGCACCAGCCAAACAACAGAAACTCGAATTTTGATCCGGATCAGAGCGAGTTAGACCCATGTTCCGGTACCCCCAGAGGTATATTTTTTCCTTTTTTAATATCATATATAAAAATTTCGTTAAAAAATGTTGTAAAATTCAGCCATTTGTTTCCGGGCACGATTTCTCAAAAACTAATGCGCCGATCTTTCGGAAATTTTGCTCATTTCTTTAGAATACAATTAATTATAGCTTGAACAAAGCTTTTCTTTTTCTTTCTTTCTTTCTTTCTTTCTTTTTTTTTTTTTTTTTTTTTTTTTTTAATTAATGACTAAATTTTTGACAGGGTTGTAAGTAAAAACAGTACAATTTTTGGAACAATTTATCCCACATATATCCTTCCAAAATTAGATGTAACTGAAAATAAAAAAAGGAAAGAAAAAAGGAAAAATGAAAAAACGTTCGTTCAAGCACTAGACAATTATATTCTGGACGAAGTGCGTAAAATTTCAATAAAGTCGGTGTGTTATGTTTTATTGTCCACCGCATTTCTAAATGCTCTGAACACTGTACCTAGAGGCTGAAATTTCCAAATTTTTTTCATAAGATTTTGTAAAACATTGTTTAAATGTTACTCTTATACATACTCCAAATTTTGAATAAAAATTTTTATTTATTACATAAAAAATTTTGAGAAAAAGGTGCCTTTTTTTAAGCCTCCGATACCTATATAACCTGTTTGATCTAATAAGATATCTACACTGTCTACCAATAAGTTTTTAGACTCTTTTCAAATTTAGACGTTTTGTCAATTATCTAGAAAATTTCTTTAGGAATTAACTTGAAACTTTCGAAGTAGAAAGACCATGTTATGCCTCACATATATTTCAGCAAAATTTTGTCCTGAAGATAAATAATATTATAGTTTTAAAAAATTAAAGAACACGCTTTTGTACAAATGTGAACTAAAAAGCACAAAATATCTATCTTATTGGGTGTTTGAATTAATTCGTAGCATTTTTTTTTTTCAAAAATTGAGGCTTTATTGTGCAAAAATAATTACAAATAGATTATTCAAAGTATTGACCATCACTAGCCACTACTTTTCCCCATCTTTCTGGCAGCGTACGGATTCCGCGTCGGAAGAACGAATCCTCTTTAGAGGCAATCCAAGAATCGACCCATTTTTTACAATCTTCATAAGAAGTGAAGTGTTCCTCAGACAGGCCATGGCTCATCGATCGAAACAAGTGGTGATCAGATGGAACAATGTCTGGAGAATACGACGGGTGAGGTAGGACCTCCCATTTGGTCGTTTCGATGTAGGTTTCGACCGGTTTTGCCATAGACCTTATATATATAGACTACGCCACCAATCGGACTTCCCATTATAGTGAATGTCTTCAACATGAGGCTGTAATCTGAAACCTTCATCCTTTGCGGTCAGCGATGTATGTCACGTGACATAGAGTTCAGGGCGATTCTTCCATAAGAAAGCACTTATTTTTGCAAGAATTCAAACAAAAAATTCTCTCCTTCAGAATGGTTTCTCACAAAAGAATTTTTTTTATAATTAATCTATGACATTTTAGCTTTCCAACGATGCGTAAATCTAAAGGCTTAAATAAAAAGTGTGTGTACAATACAGAAATTAAAAAACTCTAAACTACTTTCTTTCCTATGAAAAAATCACATAATATTCATTCTCGTCTCTCTCTCCTGGTCTACATCACGTGATAATTTCGCTGGGGATGCTACTTCATGTGGCAGACAGATATTGAGAGGGGATGCGGGGTCTATTATATAAGGTCTATGGGTTTTGCGACGTGCGTAAGAGCACATCTCTAGGTTTCAGTTCGTATGGGACCCAATTTCCTTGCTTTTAGATCATTCCCATGGCTTTCAGGCGTTTGCTGACTGTTGAAAAGTCAACTCTTAATGATTCAGCTAAATCTTGAAGCATTTGGCATGGATCTTCATCGAGCAATGATTCCAATTCTTCATCTTCGAATTTTTTTCGGCTGCCCAGGTCGTTCCTTGTCTTCCAGCTCAAAATCACCAGTTTTAAATCGAGCAAACCATTTTTGACACGTTTGTCCAACTAGTGCATGCTCTCCATAAACTTCCACTAAAATTCGATGACTTTCGGCCGCGCTTTTTTTCATGTTAAAGTAATGAAGTAGAACTCCCCGCAAAAACACTTTATCCGGTACAAAGTTAGACATATTCGAGGAAGTAAAATATTTTGTTATTTACGCTTCAACAGAATGACATATACAGTGGAACCTGTCTAAAGTGACCACCCTAGGGACCGGCTAAAATGGTCACTATACGCAGGGGGTCACTTTATAAAGTCTCTTTAAAATTGGAAAATGGTCACTTTAGTCAGGAAAATGGTCACTTTAGTCAGGTGGTCACTTTACCAAGGTGGTCACTTTTACGGGTTCCACTGTACTAATAACGATGCTCAATGATAGTAGGTTTACGGGGAATACTAGTCACGCCATCTATTGGAAAATGCCACTTGTCAAGCCATCTATTAGAAAACGCTACGAATTAATTCAAACACCCAATAGTATTAAAATGCAGGGTAAGAGAAAATCGTGTGAGTGGCACACCATAATATTTACATACATTTAAACCTTGAATTAATTTAGAATTAAACAAAAACCATTTTTTAAAAATCTCCCCTGGCTTTACCTCACAGTCACAGCGTTCACGTAGGGAAAGTCTTTTTTTACAATATAGATTTTTTGTTTTCTCCCAGAGCAGTTACAAAGATACAAACATATATACAGGTGAAGTTAATAAAAGCGTGTTAAAAAGGGATGAGTTAAAGATAAAATATATATATATATATATAAAACTATTTTGAATTACCCTGTAAAAAGTAAGTTTTGAAATGCGTATTGAATGTAGCATAGGATTATGAAGCTTTTTCTAATTATCTGTATAATTTTTTATGAGTCTACAACATATCCATGGAAACATATTTTTTTTTTTTTTTTTTTTTTTTTTTTTAACAGCAACTTTTTAAATTATAACACGCAGAATATTAGACCTTGTGCAAAGCCATTTTTAGTAAACTTGGTATGCTATATTAAACTAGCATACTGCAATCAGAATGCAAAAATGTTAAATATCTTACGAAGTGTGAGCATTTTTACTAAATAATTTTAAAAAATGCATGCGCAAGCTTTAAATACGTTTCATTTGCATAATTGAATAACCCAAAGTATTGAGCCGCTTATGTGAAAACCCAAAATAAATATCGTGTAATTTCAAAATTTCATGCGAGATAGAATGAAAAGAATATCAGTGCATTTCGGAAAAGAAAAATAATAATAAAAGGAAGAAAAAAAAGATGATAGGGGTTTTTATTGATATTTATTTACATTTATGGAACACTGTATTATCATTTATTGAATTAACCCTCGCTTTCCCAAGATGGGGGTCATGTTGACCCCATTTTGAAGTAGAAATTTAGTTAAGCCCGCCTCATTTAAAAAGTGCGCTAATTCGCCAGAGGTAGCAAACGTAACCAATGGAATGTTGCAACTTCTAAACGGTACAAAAAGGCGCGGTGCTGGTGATTTTCGCCAAACATGCAGAGCGGCACCTGAAAGTAATTTTTCTGCAGTAACGCCTTGATCTTGAGAAAGCGAAGGTTAAAATAAAAATGCGAGTTTAGCTTTTATTTTGAGAGGAATGGCTATCAGTTCATTCTGTCATCGACAACTTTCTGAATTTACACAATATTAATTTGAGATTTTCGTATAAGTAGCTCAATACTTTTGAATATGAAATTATGTAAATCGAATTTCGTAAATGCTTGCGCACGTGTTGTTAAAAAATACTTAGTAAAAAATGCTCATATTTCATGATACATTTACGATTTTTGCATTCTGATTGCAGCATGCTGTGTCTAATACATTATACCAATTTTTCTAAAAATAGCTTTGTACTGGGTCTAATACCCTACGAGTTATAATTTAAAAAGAGGCAATTTTTACGATTTTTTAACCCTTTAACGTTCACTGCTTAATTTATTTTAAAAATTACTAAACTAATTTTAAAAATGGCTTTTAGACACATAGCTGATCATAAATATTTAAAAAATAAAAAAATTAGCATTATTCCTTTTCGAGAAATTTTCTGTTTGAAACATCTGTAAGTAAACCTTATTAAATTCAAATAACATTTCATTTAATAAATAAATCACGTTATAAATAAACATTATCGACAACAAAATCTCGTAAAAGTTGCATAGATCCCAACATTTCAATTTATTCCGGAGTATTTTAACCCTTTGCGGCGGAAGGTTATTCGAATCATTTAAATTACACTGTCACCGGAATTTACGAACATAATTAAAATAGAAGAAATTTTAAATTTTCACGTTTAAAAAAGGGCCTTTTCTGCTATGTTATAAATGTAAATTATTGCTAAAAAATTTCCGGGATGAGTTTTTGCACTTGAGAATTAAAATTAGGTGTTCCATCAGCGGGAACACTGCGACTGAAAGGGTTAAACAAACAGTTATATCCATGAATATATGTGGCAGCCTCATAAAAATGTATACAGATAATAAAAAAAATCCTCATAATGACATGCTACTACAAAAATCCATTTCAAGTATTACTTTTTTTCGGGGTGATCCGAAACGTTTTGGATATTTGTTTATTTTTTTTACTGATCCCATTTTTTTTTCTACGGGACAAACCTTTCTCTGAAATATATTCGGATGAGATATTATATGTTCTTTCTATGTCCAAAGTTTCCACATGATTCATCAAGGGTTATTCTAGATAGTTGACAAAACGTCAAAATTCGAAAATGTTCAAATGCTGTAAATACTATAAATACCAAATACTATACATAGATAGTATATTTCAAATTATTTTAATATCACGATAAAAAACATTAATAATCCCAAATCACTGTTCAATAAAATAAATATAAAATTTATTCTTCCAAAGGCTTTTGAAGAGTTTTTAAAGATTTTCAAGATCAAATTATATATATATATATATATATATTAAATTGGGTTATAGTATTAATAAATTTGTTGTTTATGCAGAACAATTTGTAAAGTTTCTTCCTACCCATTAATTATTTATGTCAGTCCTTTGTAACTTTAAATTAAATATTTAAATTTAGAGCTCTGCCGATTAATCGATTAATCGATCAGTGCTTAGTTCCGATCAATTTTTTTAATCGAGTTAATCGGATCGATTAATTCGATTAAAAATGTTCAAAATTCGATTAAAATTTTCAAACTATGAATAAAAAACAAAAACAAAATGCTGTTCTGCTACAAAATATTTTTTCACATATTTTGCTAACAAACATTCTAAGAAACATCCATCAAATAATGAAAAAGAAAAATAAATAAATAAATAAATATAAAAAAGAAGATGTTGCACTTTTGTTGATAGAGCAAAGGGGGAGGACAGTTATTAAACAAAATGCTGCTTCATGTGCATGCTGAAGCAACACCGCTTGTCTGTAGCCTTCTACAGAAAGTGTTGGCTAGGGCAATAGTATTCTCAGAAACAAGAAGCTTACAAAAAATGGAAATGCTAAATATAGAAAAGAAAAGAAGGGATTTAGATTTCCACTATCCCTCTGATGGGGAAAATGTCTACGGAGTTTCACAATATCTTCAAGCGTTTATTGTCTGTTCAGAATTGGTGATAGTAACTGTCGAAGTAGAAACAGAAAATAACATTCAGTGCTCTAGTCCGAAGTGACAAAGAAAAACTAAAATATAAGAATTGAAGATTTTTATGATAATGATATGGAATTTTGAGAATTCATTTAAAAATAGTGACAAGCGAGATGGACAAGGCCTGGAAATATAAAACTAAAATATATGTAAATTAATTTAATGTTTCTTTCAAAATGAATTGAAAAATTAATTTATTTAAAAAAAATTAAATAAGTGAAAATATTTATATAAAATTAACACTTAAAGTCACCAATTATTACTCTGAAAATTGATTTAAATTTTAACTATGAAACAGATAAAATTGATTAGACAAAAATTTTTGAAAAAAAAAATCAGTCAAACTTATGAATAATATATATATACACACACAATATATAAAACATTAATTCATCATTAAAATAACATTATATATAATAAAAAAAAAAAAAAAAAAAAAAAAAAAAGAAAAGCGATTAAAAATCCGATTAATCGACCGATTAATCGATTAATGAACTACGATTAACCCGGTTAAAACTCTTAATCGATTCCTACCCCTAATTTAAATATATTTTTTCAGAATCTATTCATTAAATCAGAATAAAGTAAAACAGAGGAGATATCGAGCAAAAATCGTTAAATCATTTTTTTTTTTTTTTCCCGTGGCTGAACGGAAATCTAATGATAATACATTTCAATAAAAAACACTAAAATATTCTATAGTGAAGTAAAGCCAAAAACTTTGTAAAAAAAACTTTAGTATTTTGCCGAAACTTCCAACAATTTTTTCGGATCAAGATAATTAAGGACGATACTTTATCAGGTGACAAGTGCAAACACAAATGCTGTAAGAAATCCGAAAGTCATTGCAGTTATTTATTTACTTAACGGCTCTATTTTAAAATATTTTTTAAGTAGTACGAATCGTTTCAAAGATACATTTGTGTGAAAAAAAAAAAAAAAAAAAAAAAAGAATATTAGAAGCAGTGTGTTGTGAAAATATACGATAATAATTGATCATGACCCTTCATCAAATACGAAACTTGTGCATGATGAAGGGGGCGAGAAAGCAACTGTGCCGTGTGACGTGCCTTCTCCATTCTCCAATATTTTTAACTAGTTAGTTGTCGGGCAACTAGAACGCCTGTTGAAAAAAGATCATTTCATTTTATTTATTTCTCACTTCAAATAATTCATTTGCAAGCATGCCCGTGCGACATTTTCGCACTTTGTTTATCTCTTCGTTAACTTTAACATTTAAAAGTATTATTATTGTTATTTTATAGAGGTCATTTTTTCATATGCCTGAGCAATTTTCAATGAAATTTTCGTAAAATATTGTTTAAATGCTATTGTTTTAGATGCTCAAAATTTTCAATTATAAAATTTATTTATTATATTAAAACTAGTATGATATGGCCACCACATGACTTTCTTCTATATAATTTTACCCAAAATTCATGCAAGGCAAATTATTTATTAAATTAATTTCCATGATAAATGCAGACGATTTTTATCTGACAGAATTATATATACAACTAAATGCCGAAAAAAAGTCAATTTTTCGCAGTCATCAGAAAATAAATGATTTTTTTTTTCGTTAAAAAAAAAAAAAAAAAAAAATATATATATATATATATATATATATATATATATATATAATCGATAACTTTGTTTTAAATTGTCACAGATCTATAGTTCAACCATTCGTTTTAAAGGTATTGACGAGATCTTTCGAAAGACACCCATATTTGAAATTTACTGCCTCCGGGGGTGTACTTCCCCCCCCCCCCCCCATGAAGGGAAGCGATGTTCTCACATGCTCAAAATTTTTTCCTAGTTAACTACTACTATTATCCATAATTCATGTTAATATTATAATGACAGGTTTAAAATAACTCAGCATTATGTACATTATACGGAATTTTTTTCCTATACTGCCATGTTAAAAATTTAGAAAAAATGCGATCACAGCACCACTTGTTGAGCAATTGTTCCAAAAATCTAATCAGCACCAGTTCATGTCAGGGTCAAACTAAATACCAAGTTTCATTGGTTTGTGAGATACAGCGTCCACAAAATTTCTGATACACACAGATAGACAGACATTTTCTAAAAACAGTCAAATCGTGCTCAGGACATCCTAAAACGTGTAAGTTCACCAAAAACTGGAGTTCAAAAAATTTCTCGAATCCAATATTTTATATATATACATATAGAAAAAATAAAAATATATAGGTAACACGCTTTTCTTTTAGACTTCGAAAGACATGTAACACCTTAATTATTGTTGCATATTTGGGGTTCGTGAATTGTCTATGAACGAAAGGCGAATGTTGCAGAGGCTTAAAAGTTTATTTACAGACTATTCTAGAAGATTACAGGACTATATACCAAGTATCTTCAGTTTCACCAGAAAACACAGCTTAAATAACAGATGACAACATCAAATTCACAGTATAAACTGTATCATAGCATTAACAGACAGCAATGGGCGTTAAACAATAGAAGAGACTTTGCCAAGCAGAGCTCTTTATCCAATAATGCCTTGGCGGAAACCTACTCACTTGGCGCGATTCGATTCCTTAAATACCCGCACAGAAAATTAAGAATGTTTCAGTAACTTCTCAACCAATCATGTTAGAGCTTAGATATTTGGTATATCGATAACAAGAATTTTCTTGCCAAGGCTAAAAAAGTTGCCAAGGAGGGAAAGTATCGCCAAATTTGGCGCCAAAGCCATTACCTGACCCAATGAAGCTTTTTAACCAGTTTTTAAGGGAAAACTAGCTAGAAATGCTGAAAATTAATATTTTTTAACCTAAGCCTCTTTGAATGAAATTTTATATAAATAACTACAATTATGTACAAATTGGTAACAGTATTAAACAGGTCTACAAGCAGGCGGGGGGGGGGGGATTTATGATTAGACCCGTGAGGCCTGAGTCTAGGACCGACAAATTTTTACAAGGGATTAAAATTTCAATGGTGGAAGTGGAGGAGATTAAAGCTTAAAAAATGACTAGGATTTGAAAAGGAAATTTGGCATAAAAGATAATTAAAACTGAAAATTATCATCGTTTTATCAACTATAAAAAGTGTGGTAAAATTCATAAATTTATTAAATTATGAAAAAGGTTCAATTTTATGCACAAATTCGTAGGTTTTTAATTATCAGTACAAAGAAATTTGGAAGATTCTTGCTACGACCCAAACACGTTTTTAATTTATGAGTAGAATCACTTTTTTAAAATTATGTATTGATTTAAATAGAAATCAACAAACAGGAAGCTGCAAAATTAATATTATGAAGCATAACAGCCTGGTTTATTTGTGAAACATATTAATTTCCATATTATTTATTAAAAATATAAACATAACATTTTTGTTAATAATTAAATGAAAATTTTAATTCTGCTTATTTATTCATACATTCAAAGAAGAAACTAAAAAAACAAACTTTTTCATGGTTGCATTATAGATTAATTTGATCTTTAAATATGAACTAATTATTATATGTAATGGTTCACAGTGATTGATGTATCGAAGAATAATATAGGTTTTCTTAGTTTTATTACATTTATTATAATAATTATAATGTATATGCATAATATTTCAAAATATACGGGGGGGGGGTGAGCATAGACAAATGGGTCTAGGGCGAAATCTAACTTAAATCCGCTTCTGTCTACAAGAATAACATTAGCAAAATTTGATTTCTTAATTTTAGGTGATAGATATGTTTTTGCTGTGCTGAAACCGATAATGAAGCCAGTTTTTCTCCAACACGTACAGAGCTTTGTAAATACAAGGTGTCTAGTGACCCAGTTTCTTCATTTTTGGTAAGTCTCTTGTATGTTTCCATGATTAGTTACAGAAATCCAGACATGCTGGCTTCAGTTTTAGTTTCATAAAAACAAAAAATCTGGTGTGAAACAACCCCACGACTTCCATTACCTACTATTACACGTATTATATGGATTTTTTTCGGAGATATTATATGCATTTTTATTTTATTTTTTTATTTTCCAGTAAGAGAAACTTAATACACGTATAAAGACACATAAAACAGAGTATACATAGATAGTTAAAAAATAAGAAGAAAAATAGATAGAGTTATTTTTTTAAATATCAGTTTTCGAGATCTAAAACTGAACTACCTAATAAAGATGACCGTTAATATTCCTGTAATAACCACGTAATACATGAGCAAGGGTATATAAAATGCATTAATGAAACAGTTTTCAAGAAAATCGTTCGAGCCTATTTTAAGATACTAACTTTTACCAAAACTTGGTATACTCAATTATCGACCTGAAAATAATAATTGCATACAAAAGGATATTTAAAAGGAAGTTAACATGGCGGGTTTGAAAAAAATCCGTACAGCCGTTTTTAAAGGAACGCACTTGCGAGGCCTGATATCGAGCTATTTCTACAGGATGTCTATCAATTTTCCTGAACTAACTAACTATATCATTCGAAAGAGCGTCTAATAGAGTGTTTATATAGCAACTTTAAAGAAAATCGTTAAAACCGTTTATCAGCTACGGACTTATGGTCCCATTTCTGGTTTCCGATAACCCACTTCCGGTTTTCCAATTTTCAACAAAGTTTCGAAAGTTCCTCTGTACATCAGACTTGTATCAACTGAGAAGTTTCGTAGTTCTGTCTTTATTAGTTCCGCAGATATGACAGCCAGAAGTTTCCACACATACGCACATACACACACACACTGACCAATTGCCAAAACTACTTTTTTGGACTCAGGAGGTCTTAAAACGTTTAAATCAAGCGAAAACTCAATATCAAATTTTTGGACTGAATACAATAATTCCATTACCTACGGTAGTAGGGTAATGGAAGTAAAAACATAAAAATTAGTCAGAATTATCAAAATTTTAGATGTAAACTTGTGTTATTAATTGGATAAAAGACATATTTATTTTCCAATTTAATAGTATTTTTTTTTTATGACTAGTTTATTTAAAAAAAAAAAAAAAAAAAAAAAAAAACTAGTCATATAGCAAAATCAAGATAAATTATCGAAAGTTGCAAGTATAAAAAATTAAATCTCTTATTAATTTTTGTGTTATAAGCAAACCATACAATTTTTTTACTTTCCGAACACTATAGTGGGGAAAGTATTGTAATCATGTCAAAAATCTGAATTTGAGATTTTGATGTTTCTATGATTTTGATGTTTCTTCATGTTTTTTTATGTTTTCTAGAGATTTTGATGTTTCGAGGTCCCCTGAGTCCGTTTTCACTACTTTTATGATGATGTATGTACTTGAGGGTGTATGTATGTGTGTATATATGTGTGTATGTATGTCTGTGAGTGAACACGCTAGCGTCTAAACGCATTGTTCGAATAAGCTGAAAGTTGGTACGTATATTGTAAGTCACCATAGTACGAACCCTATTGATTTTGGTGAATCTAGCACTTATAGTTTTTTTACATGGACACCAGAAAAAATTCTTTATCATTATGGCCCATGGTGCGAAATTTTTAAAAGTGCGATAGCGTCTAAACGCTTTATTAACACGTTAATCGCCATGTCAGTCAAATGTGCCTGACGCTAAGAAGTTCTACATGAGCCATGTCAGACATATATGTCTGACATGGCTCATGTAGAACTTCTTAGCGTCAGGCACATATGACTGACATGGCGATTAACGTGTTTTAATACTTGTTGTATGTTGTTTGGATGCGTCAGACATATAAGACTGACACGGCTTGTCGATAAAAAAAGTTTTAATATAGGGCCATGTCAGCCATATATGTGTGACATAAAAAATAGTGTTTTTCCGGGAATTTTGGCAAAAAAAAAAATTTTCTGTGATGCATTAAGTTTCCTTGATACATTTTTAACTAAATTATCTAATAAAGTTACTATGGCCCATGTGAAAATTTTTCTGATATTATCGTGGCGATTAACGTGTTAATCTGAGCAAAAAATTTTTACACATGTTATAGGTCACAGTTGCACAAACTGTATAGATTTTGGTGAATTTAACATTTACAGTTTTTTTACAAAGGCACAAAGAAAAATTCTTTATCATTATGGCCTATGAGGCCAAATTTTTAAAAGTGCGATAGCGTCTAAATGCCTTATTAATCTGAGCAAAAAATATGTACACATATTATAGGTCACAGTTGCAGTGTACACATATTATAGCTCACAGTTGCACCAACTGTATAGATTTTGGTGAATTTAGCACTTACAGTTTTTTTACAGGGACACAAAGAAAAATTCTTTATCATTATATGGGACCCAATTTTTAAAAGTGCGATAGCATCTAAACGCCTTATTCAATTGAGCTGAAAATTTATATGAATATTATAAATCACTGTTGCGCTAACTATAACCCTTTTGGTGAATCTAGCATTTATAGGTTTTTACAGGGACACAACAAAATATTCTTTATCATTATGATCTTATGGGCTCAAAGTTCAGTAGCGTTAAATGAAACATCGTGTAATATAGGGAGAAAAATACTCAAACACTCTATTATGGTTTTCTCTCTTTTGTTTGTTTAACAACTCTTTTTTCTTTACTTTATCTACAAAACTGTTAATTACTCAATGTTTGGAAAGTCGAGGGGAGTCACTCCAGATTTTCTTCTTAGAAATGATTCATTAATAAAGAAGTTTTTAATAAGTATTTTCTAAAACTTCCAACAAAGTAGAAAAATCTTTATAACATTTATTCAACTGATGCCAGAAATTAGAATGAAGAGTGGTTCAGAGATAGGAATTTGGCGTAGAATTCATAGCACTATTAAGGAAAGAAAATTTTCTTCTTAAACAATCTTTGATAGATCAAAAGGAAAATTTGTTTTTATAAAAAAGAAGTATGGGTTCTGCGCTCAATTCCCATCGCTGGGTAATTCACATTTCCATAAATACATTTATGTATCAAAATATTTTATTAGTCACACTGTAAAAAAATTCTGTAAATGTTTATCCAGAGTCTCTGTGAATTCACAATGATTCTTAGTTAAAAGTAAGCAATCGAGATTATCAATCATTATTCTGTATTATTATTTTTTTTTCTATTTTTATTATTTAATTTCTCAATAAAAATTTAAAATGAACGTTCTAACTTTAGAAAAGCATTTTGAATCACAAATCTATTCTCACCAATAATTAATTAAATTGAAATTAGTGATGAAAATTGATATATAAAATAGATTTTTTTTTACATCTCCTTTTAATTTTCTCTATAAGATAGACTTGAGATAGATGATTAGCAGTAGTTTTCCCTGGTAATTTTTAACAGTGCCGGGAGCTTGGTGGATAGAGCGCATTGCTCTTAATTGGAAGATTACGAGTTCGATACTCGATCCGGCCGAAGAGTGTCGTGTACATTAAAGTAGCTAGTGCACGTGAAATTCATCATGGCTGAAATATATTTTATGTTCTCATTCCAAATTATAATTCTGGAGATCACGGAAGCGGATAAGCCATCCCCCTTCCTAGACGATTAAACTTTCGATGGTATGTCACCGGACCACCCTTA
>OZ005661.1:237230569-237335569 GCA_963930645.1 Salticus scenicus
GAGGTATGTTCTAGACCATCGCCAATTGTACATAGCGTAACACTAGTGCAATGTAAAAATTCATTCACTCCAATTATTTCCGTAAACAAGAAATAAATATTGTTAAAAAAACTAACAAAAAACTACTGGTAATCATTCATCTCAAGTCTTAGGTAAAATTACAGACAAAAATAAACGGAGATAGTAAAAAATCTATTTCATATGTGCGTTTTAATAATTAATATTATCGGGAAGAATGTATTTGCGACCTAGAATCCTTTTTCTAAAGTAGAAATAATCATTTTTATATTTTTTTTAAATTGAGAAATTAGATAATAATAATTATAAGATAAAAAAAAAAAATTATATACCATGTTTTTAAATAGCTTAAACTTCTCTTTAAAACGCATTAAAAAGCTCCAATAGGCAGGTAATGGATTTGGCGCCAAATTTGACAACTTTTTGCCCTTGGCGACTTTTTTGGCGACTTTTGGCGAGAAAATTCTCATTATCGATATTCCAAAGATGGACGTTCTAATGTGATTGGTTAAAGAGTTACCGGAAATTTGAATTTAAAAAAAAAAAGTTGGTTTTAAAAATAAAATATTAATCCTTTCCGAACAACATATATTTGCATCATGAACTACATTAGCACTTTATCATTGCGTAGAAAATCTTTAAAATGATAGCGACGTCAATTTTTGCCAAATGCATAATTTAACTTTTAACAATTTTTTAACGCTCACGTTTAATTAAATGTATTTATTTTCAGGTCGAAAGAAAATGAACTCGTAAATTTTTTTTGGCAACAATTAAATTATAGTTAATATTTTAATGGCTATTTTTATTGCTATTAGGAGCTTATCATTTTCACATTTTAATTAATTAAAAGAAAACTATTCGAAAATCTGACTTCGAAGTATTGTGTTGTCACCGGGTTCTGAGCTACTGTGAAAGTTTCAAATGTCTAGCTAGTCGGGAAGTTAGTTAAAAATAGATTGCAAGATTTGTCCCTGACAAACACACAAGAATCGAAGTTAATAAAAACATGGTAAAAATAGGTAATATAGAATAAAGACTGAGAATCTCGATTATTTACTTTTAACTAAGATATTTTTTCTAAATTTACAGAGAAACTGGATAGTTTTTTTTTATTTTATTTTTTTTTTTTTATAGAATTTATTTTACAGTGTATATGCAAATATATTTCAGTTTGCCTACTCTTATAAGAACTTTTCTTTTTTCATCTATATATATATATCTATGTATAAATTTTAAAGATCTTCGGTGCAGCTTATCGTCATTACTTTTAAGTCTGGAAACTTCAACTTTGAACTCCAGTTCTTAACAGGTCGCTGTGCTAAATTAGTTCCAATTTTTATGTTTGTCTTTTTCTTCGTTATAAAGATCAAGCATAATATAATGGCATAGTTCATTGTTCGCATGTTTACTTTTACCTTAAATATAGTAAACAGCGAACTGTAAGGCGATAAGGCAAATACATTTCTGCTTACTAAAAACATAAAACCACCCATTTAACAAATTATTATATACTACTCAAGTTATTTTATATTTTCGACTGTTAAATTTTTAACACAATAATTTTCTAAACAGTATATGAAAATATTTTTTAGAGGATTTGTATTCTGATTGTTTTTTATATATTTTTGAATTTTAAATTAATTTTCATTCATATATCCTCAGAAAGACCCCCACGGAGGACACTCTCTCTCAGGCCTAAAGACCATAGTGCAGTGAATCGGCCTTAATCTCTAGAACCCACAACCCATTCGCAAATTATCAATAATAATTTTGCAATGTTTCTCTATTTATTAATTCTTTATATATATTCATTGAATATTTAAATTCAAAATTCAAATCCCTTCTCGACTAAAATCAAAATAAAATGTTATACAGAAAATATGTGAAAATTTCTTTTTTTTTTTTACTTTCTCTTACCCATAAGATAGAGAAAGTATTGTTTTTGGGTTCAAATTTTCTGAAGTGGGTTTTTGTTATATTTACACGCTTTGAGGTTACCTGAATCCAAAATTCATGTTTTTAGCGGTTGGTCTGTGTGTGTGTCTGTCTGTGTGTCCGTGTGTCTGTCTGTGAGTCTCTGTGTGTGTCTGTTATCAGCATATCTAAAAAAAAATTATAGCAGAAAGTCCAAACTCGGTATTCTAAATGTGTGTCATATAGAGATGTTACACTAAACTTTTCGTTGAGATCAAGCGAATGGTTCGTGTACAGGGACACCCAAGAGAATTCAAATACATTACGCCTATGGGGGAAATCGCAGGTAAGTAGAGTTTAACATCTATGGACTTCACTAAACCCAATGTAACGAATATATATTTTTTATATGCGTAAAACATGTCTCATGTAGAATAGGGTAGGGAAATCATTCACTGTTTGTTTACAAGGCTACACTAAAGAACTCGATAAAAGTGCGACAATAGTTGCAAATTGATGGAAGTGTATTTCAGGTTAGTCCGTGTATTATTACTATGGGATTATATTTAGGTGCACTATGTGGTCTATATATAATCTTCAAAAGACATGAAGGGCTGCAAATATTTAAGCGATAACATTCTTTTTGTTGTTAGTGGATGTGCTTTACTATAATATTTTACAATTTCCAGGAAAGCTGTTCAGGAATTGAAATGAATTCCTCATAGAGATATGGAAAGTAATGTATGTATTTCAGCTAAATAGTCATTGCTTGTTTTTTGTATATTTATACGTTTTGAGTCTTCCTGATTACCGAAGTCAAGTTTTTTAACGTTTGATCTTTGTCTGTGTCTCTTAGAGTAACTTAAAAACGAATAATTTTAGCAGATCCAAATGTTTTATTTTGAATTTAATATAGGTTGGTTGCTGGAAAAGTTTGATCAAGATTAATAAATTTCAAGGAATGTTGCATGTGAAAGTTGACTGAATAATTTTAAGTGAACTTTTAATTTTAATAAAAGATTTAAATTGTATATAAATGTAGGTGCTGTAATGGAACGGGGGGTTGAGTGGGCGGTTGTCCCCCCTCACACAGAACTAATTATCACATAAAACTCTTCCGGAGCCTAATTTGAATTTTTTAAATGTCGGTTTACATAACAGAGCTCGTTATCTTACCCCTTAATCTCCAACCTGTGTTTATAGCATTAAATTTCAGGGTAAGAGAAAGTCGCGCACCAGAAAGTGACACACCAGATTATTTTTTTTTCTTTTGGCTGAATAAAAGTCTAATGATAAATTGCAGTGTAATGCGTAGACATACTCTGTTAAAAATTAAAGAAAGAAAACTTTGTAATCTAACACCATATATCGCGAAAATTTACAATTGTTTAAGTTTAAAATAACTGAGCATATCAGGTGAAAAATATAGACACGAGTGCAGGATGAAAGCGACATAAGTGCAAATATTTATTCGATTAACGTTTGAAGTTATTCCGAATTGCTGCCATATATGTATCTGAAAGGTGAAAAATTAAAACGCTGTAAGAAAACCCCGTATATTGTGAACCCATGAAAGAATTGCTTCTGATCGAAATAATTGATCAAAAAATTTTAATGAAATTTCACGATTCACAAGATAACTTGTTTTAAAAAATATATAATAATATTATAGTTTTAAAAAATTAAAGAACACGCTTTTATAGAAATGTGAACTAAAAAGCACAAAATATCTATCTTAGTATTAAAATGCAAGGTAAGAGAAAATCGGGTGAGTGACACACCATAATATTTACATACATTTAAATCTTTAATTAAAATGATTTAGAATTAAACAAAAACCATTTTTATAAAAATCTCCCCTGACTAGGCTCGAACGCTAGACATTTAGGTTCGTAGCGCAGAGCTATACGTCAACGCTACGGCGTTCACGTAGGAAACGTCTTTTTTTTGCAATATAGATTTTTTGTTTGCTCCCAGAGCGGTTACAAACAAACATACAAACATACATACAAACATGCGTACAGGTGAAGCTAATAATAAATAAAATTATACTTTTAAAAATTAAAGAACACGCTTTTACTGAAATGTGAACCAAAAAGCTCAAAATATCTATCTGAGTATTAAAATGCAGGGTAAGAGAAAATCAAGTGACCGATACACCATAATATTTACATACTTTTAAATCTTTAATAAATAAATAATTTAGAACTAAACGGAAACCATTTTTTAAAAATCGCCCCTGACTGGGTTCGAACGTTAGACCTTTAGGTTCGTAGCCCGGAGCTTTACCTCACAGCCACAGCGTTCACGTAGGGAAAGTCTTTTTTTACAATATTGATTTTTGCTTGCTCCCAGAGCGGTTACAAACATACATACAAACATTCATACAGGTGAAGCTAATAAAAGCGTGTTAATAAAAAAAAAGCGTGTTAATAAAATATACTTAAACTTAAAATGTTTCCAAGTCTTCATTTTTCTTTCTTTCTTTTTTTTCTCGTTTTTTTTCGTTTTTTTTTTTTTTTTTTTTTTTTTTTTTTTTAAGCAAATAAATACATAAAAATCTTCTAGCATAAAATAGGGTAAGTTGCCTAAAACGATCCCCTTATGTAAAAAACTTGTGTAAAATAACATAACTTTTTAAATAAGACTTTGTCCCTTTGCAAGTATGTTTTACACTACATTTTGCATTATAAATATATTTTAATAATACTTTAAACCCAAACTGAGTAATGAAAAAAATTGATTTTTAAAATTGTCCAAAGGGCCTTCTTAATCTCACCAAAGGGCAAAATGATGCTTCATTTAAAAATAAGTGTAAATTGTTTTCTGTCGGCTAAATAAAGGATATAAAAGTAATTATGACACTACATAATGAAATAAAATTAGTAAACTAGGTCATATTTCTGTACATGAACGATTGTATATCTAAATTAATAGAAAGTAAGTGATAGACCTTATGACAGATGTTATAAAACCCGCTTTTTCAAAGAATTCTATTCAGCCGCGTAATACAGAGATCACTTGAATATCGCCATTACTTCTTCTTGATTTGGTACAACTAATTTATGTGTCTCCTGTAGATAGCGCTGTCTGTCTGGAAGGAAATATATGCGGATAGTTTTTCCCGTTATGATTGTCTTAGGCCACTTTCCCCTACTTAAAAATATCATTTTGTTAAATTAGATTAATAAGAACAAAGAATAAATTTAATTATTATTAATTTTGATTAGAACAAAAATGTCCGAAAACTTTATCTAAATATCTAAGAAATCCCTAAAGTTAACGAAAAATTTAATTATCATTTAAACACTAATTCATTTTCGTAACATTTTTATTGTAATTAATTAAAAGCATTAGTTTTAAAATTTTCCTGAAGCTAATATAAACCTTAAATGTCATAAAAAGAGAACAATTACTATTTTAAGAAGAACTATAAACATGTTATCAATTAACACAGACTCACTTTTCATACATATTATAACAATTTTTAAAGGTATTACTCCCCCCCCCCCCCACATAAATTGTTTCGATTCTCAGACAAATTTCAAATCATGAATTGTGTGAAAAACATATGTGCAAGGCCCACAGCCTCTACATTTTGAGTATCACAATTTTTTAAATAATAAACTTTGCTTCAGTTTGTTGTCGAATTTATGTAATTAAATAATGTAAGAAATCACTATAAAATATATATAGAATAAGTGCCAACTTGTACGGTTTTTTAACACCAGTATTTCTTTGTTTAAAAGAAAAAAAAATCATTACGATTAATCTAAGAAAGCTGCTAAAAAGATTCTTAAAAATTTCAATAAAAAACGTACAAGTAGGTAGATGTGATATTGATATTTAAATAACTATTGCTGCGATCGTTCAATTTATGAAATTTTCCTACGCAGAACCGGGGTTATATAAGAAAAATTACTGATTAGTTATTTATATTTCTAAAATCAATTACAGAATTTTCAAATTAAACTAGAATTTAGCCGATGAAGATTGAAGATAAAAGATAGTACAAAAAAAAAAAAAAAAAAAAAAAAAAAAAATCGTTATCGATATGTTTTGCCATGACACTTGTTATCGCTTTCAATTTTACTTAATGTAAATAAATTACTGGAAATCTCCGATTTGGTTTTAGATACTGCTAGAGATTTTTTTTTTTTTTTCTTTGTGATGCTAAGACTAAATTTTCAATTTTCGTTTATAATTATTGAAATTATTTGTTCATTTATTTATTTTTAATCTCGCATCATCTGATAAAAACAGAACTTGAATTTATACATATTGGAATCACAAAATTTTAAAAGTTAAACGTTTATATAGAAAAGTATTAAATTTTATATTAACTAATATGTTGTGTCCGCTGTAAAACTTTCTTATATAATTTCCTATACGAAATAATACAGCGTAAATTACTGAAATTATTATTTGCTAAATTTATTAATTTGTTTTAGTTATTAAAATTATTTTCGATGACGAATGCAGAATACTTTCATACGAAAGAAGTATAACACTGAATGTTAAAAATATATCAATTTTGTTTTCTATAGACGAAATAGTTTGTTTTCTATCTTTCTTTCTTTCTTCTTTTTTTTTTTTTTTTCAATTACAAATGAAAAACGAAACTTTCTTTTAAATTATAAGAGATTTATTGGTTCAATCACTCGATATAAAAGTATTTATGAGTACGTTTGAAAATTTCTCATATTCAAAATTTACAGCCCCGTGTTTTATGTATAAAAGTTTTTTTTATGAGTTAAAGAAGTTATTTAAAAGAAAAGTACAAAATATGCTCTTACATGTACAAAAATTAGTATTAATTCTTACCAGCAATAAAATATGTAAAAAATATTTACCTATATGTACAAAAGTTATAGTAATTCTTACCAGTAATAAAACTACTAATTATGGCTCCGATACAATCATTTGCAAAAGTTTAAGACCATCCACAGAAAAATCAGATTTAATGGAATTCCGCAAAAGTAACATACATATTTTACATATAAAAGAGCAAAATAGACTGCACATGGTTATTTACTGTAATTAAACTCAGTATTTTGTACGATCGCCTTTATTTTTAATAACTTGTGCAATCCTTCTAGGCATGCTATAAGACCTTTAGAAATAAGTTTTAGAAATGTCTGTGCACCAGACTGCCGTAGCAGTGGATGGTTGCTTTTCGGCGACTTTATTTTTCACAAAACACCATAGATTCTGTATTGGATTCAAATCTGTGCTGTTACCTGACCAGTCAAGCGCTTTATTTTTCTGTGCCCTCAGATATTTCTTGACAGTCTTCGCCCTGTGACACGGAGCCACATCATGCATGAAAATTGAACATTTATGAACACGCATGTGAAGCTTCAACTTCTCATTTAACAAATTAAGGTACCGCTTTCCGTTCATAGTGGTTTTAGGTAGCACAAAATACTGACTACCAGAACCGGATACAGACATTGTACCCCATATTATTTAGCTTGAAGGATGTTTCACAATTTGAATCGAATATCTCTCATCATATCTTTTTCCCCTTGGGCGGCGACACTTGTATCACGTGCAGAAAATTGCTGCACACTTGATTCATCCGAAAATAGGATCCTACTCCACTGTTGTACGGTCCAATTATGATATTGTCTGGCGAAAGGTCAGTCGTTCCTTTTTCATACTTGGAGCAAGTTGAGGTTTCCTTGCAGATTTATGGGATGATATTCCAAAATCTTTGGCCAGATGTCTTGAAATAGTACTCAAACAGACGTTGGTGCCTTTTGCAGCCAGATAATGTCTAATCGTATTGCTGGAAGTTCTTGGATCTCGTACGACCATCTTTCTTACCACATGATCATCACATGGCGTGCACTCGTTTTTCTAGGGCGACCATTTCTCTCAAAGTCCACAAATTTTCCTGAAATTCTAAATTTACTAATAGCTTGATGCATAGTTGTCTTGCTCACATTTACCCTCGAACTTATTTGACGTTCAGAAAATTTAATTTTATGCAGGATCACCATTTCTGACTTTTTTGTAACAGTAAGTGAACGTTTTTTACCCATTACAATAATTACGCAACAGCACTATCGACGACAAAATCCAATAAACAACTGGCGATAAACGCGCCGGCCACATTAATTTATAGCAGTAGAATGCGTCTGATGCAATCAGTACATGAGATGATGAAATAATCTGCACAAATGATGCAATGTGTTAAAATACTGAAAATCGGCTACTGGTTTTAAACTTTTCAAATGACTATATAAGCATGTAAAAAAGATAATTATTACTAGTATAAATTTTTTCGTTTAATTTAAAAAATGAGCCGTTAAAAATAATTGTCATTGTGCCTATTTATTCAAAATTTTGCTTTATTAAAAACGGTAGATTAAAAGATTTGTAAATATGGGATGGTAGCTCCAGTTATTGGATGATTTACATCAAAAGCTAATCAACATCAACTTGATTCAATTTGAACCCAAAACAAAATTTCGTTGAATTCTGTGCTCATTGGTTAGTGAGATATAGCGCTCACGAAATTCTGGATACAAACATGTTTTCTAAAAATGGTAAAATCGTGTACAGCACATCTCAAAACAGTATATCCATCGAAAACCGAAAGTTAAAATTATTCACGAATTCAACGCCTTTTTTTCTTGTTTATGTAGAAAAAAGCAAAAATTTTCATTTCACAAATATGTGTTAAATGACTCTATAAATATATATATATATTTATTGAAAACCTTTTCAAACATTGAATATATGAAACCATGAAACATTGAATTAGATGAAACCAGAAAAACACAAATAAACAATTACGAATCCTTGAGGTAGTTAATGAAATTGCGAATTAATGCATTTTACAGAAATGATATAAATTCTGTGAAGTTAAATACAATGCAAGAAAAGGAAAATCAATTCAACATGAAGATAATAGTTTTAGAATTAACAATAATGCAGTGAAAATTGCGCAAATGCAGCATAACACATCAAGTATTAGTGAACTAAATTTATTAATTAGAATTTGCCAAACAAGGGCATACCAAAATAACAGAAAATGCAGAATGTTGCATACAGAAAGATAAATAAAATCATTCCAAAAGATTCGCGCAATAGCAGCGTCATAATTCAGAATGGAAATATATTGAAAACCTTTTCAAACATTGAATAGATTAAACCACGAAACATTGAATTAGATGAAACCAGAAAAACACGAATAAAGATTACGAATCCTTGAGGCAGTTAATGAAATCGTGAATTAATGAATTTTATAGAAATGATGAAAGTTCTGTATATATAGCGTCAGTCTTACCTAGATGTTGCAATCAGTTCTATTTTTGTTGTGTTGGTATTGTTTTGTATGTATTAATTGCTAAATTGTAAGGTTAAATTTTATTACGATAACAATCATTTATATATATATAATTTATTCATATATATATTTATTCATTTATTAACTAAATATAGATAAAATAAATAAATAAGTAATATAAGTAAGGACACAAAATATTTCTAGATTATGAACAAATACTTTTATTTTTATTAGTTTTTTTTATTATCATTATTAAAAATCATTTTTTCCCACATTTTTTTAATTATTAAGTTGAAATATTCAATAACATTCGTTAAGATATACACAGTGGGTGATAAAATTATTATTATTATTATTATTTTCCTTGACACTTTTTTGATTTCCTAAAAAAAATGTTGAATGAAATAACCTATAAAACTTCAAACATGCAAAGAAAAATTAAAAAATCACATTTTTCACAATCAAATTAGTCCAGAGTGCAGTTATTGAACCAACCACAAATCGACGAAGAGCGCAAATACTTTGGATCAACCTATATCATGAAATGTTATAAATGACTTGTAACTTCAACACATCGTTGTACACACTATGTACAATATTTATATGTTTTGTTCTGAAAATATTGCAATTATTTAGGATATATATATATATTCAAAATTTATTAATATTCTTAAAAGTTTCTTGCTTAAAACTGGAACGGAATTCCATAAAATTTTACAAAACTTGCTAAAATCTTGACAAAACATTAAATAAACATTATTCTGAAACATAAAATTCACACGTGTAATATTTGCTGATATATGAGCGTTTATAGTAATTTTTTTTCTTTTTCTGCGCATGCGCGGAAGATTAAATATATATATTGCATTTATTACATGAAAACTAGATATATCGGACAACTTTTGTCAAAAGTTCATTTGAATAGAGTAAAAATTAAGCAAATTGCCGGCAAAAGAATGCGCTAGATTTTAGGTATTTTCCAAGAGTTGGAATTTCACAAGAGGTTTTTCTTATGCTGCGTATTTAATTTGAAGAGCAATTATTTCTACCACGTTGCAAAAGTTCTTTTTTGTGAAAACTCCCTTATAAGCTTGTAACTCTAACATATTTTTATTTATTGACTAAGATTTGTGAGATGATAAAGGGTTTCCCATAAAAGACTTTTTCCAATGTAGCTAAAATAGTTGAATCACCAAACCTGATACGTGGTATGTGAAAAACCCTTATGAATTTTAACTCCTGAAAACATCTAAAATCTAGCTCATTCTTTTGCCAATCATAGTTGTTCCTTTAACAATTAAATTTAATTGTTGTATTGCAGATAAAAAAATAAAATACACTGTTTGGTTTAATAATTTATGCAAAATCTGTTAAAAAAAAATGTGTGTGTAAAAAAAATACAGTCGGTAAAAAAAGTGTACGAACACTAGGAAAAATTCCTATTTAAAAAATGTACACTTAATAGAGTTTTGTTAAATAAATACTTGTCGAATCCTGTTCTGAATCAGTCTAAGAACAGGATTGGACAAGGATTTATTTAACAAAACCGTGTGAAGTGTACTTTTCTTAAATAGGAATTTTTGCTAGTGTTCGGACACTTTTGTTACCGACTGTATTCTTAATATACACACATTTTTTTTAAACAGATTTTGCATACTGTACGAAATAGAGAAATATGTAATAAAATTTTATAAAAATTATTCTATGTAACCGTAGAAGATCGTTCGTACAATATGTAAATATTAGCAATATTTTACATGAAAAATTATGATTTTTTAAAAATGTGATTAAATATATCGTTATTATTAAAGACAACCAATTTTAATAAACAAGAATTTAACGTAGGCAGCAGTAACAGCGGGTTTGATGGCCAAGCCGGACAAAAACCGTCAGGGTGGCTGGTGCACGTAAAATCTGCCGTGACCGTAATATTCTTTAAATTCTGGAAAATTGATTTTTTGGATGATTACTACAACAGGGAAGCCATTCCCTTCGCAGAGGATCAAAGTGTTGAGGACCGGCCCAATATTGTGAGTGGCAGACCATCTCGAATAACTCACTACGTAGCTCGAGCGCAACACAAAGCCCACTCGTTCTCTCTCACACACACACATACATATATATATATATATGCTATAATATTTTTAATGTGTTACATGTATGTTATTAGGGCTGGATTATTTATCAATATATCACAAAATATCAATATTGTTTTAGTATCGCAATAACAGTATTTAAAATCTTACTCTGCCGATATACCGCTTTAACGATATTTCTCAGCGTGCACTATGCAGCCGACCGATCGCACATCGATAAATAACTTTAAAACATCGTCTTACTACCTCCTTCCAACGCCGCTCCTTTCCCTTTCTTTCAAACTCCGTTTTCCGCTTCCGCTTTTCCCTACCATGCATGCACAGCACGACCGATTGAACCCCACCCGAAATATAGCACCGAATATCTTACTCTAATATTCCTTTCCTTCTTTCCCCACATTGCTCTCTCATAGCCCCAAACGATCTCTCTCTTTCAATGTTACCGCAACCGCAATACATCCCTCTACATCCGAATGTAATATAACCACTTCCTTTCTCTGTCATACCTGTGATCTCTCAAATCGAAAATAAATACCAGTACGTACCACTGCTTAAAAAGTCAGCCGTTGAACGATAACATATAAAATATTTCATTCATCACTCATCAAGTTATCGCAGTATATTATTTCCCAGCTTCTCACATTCGAAGATACTATCCCCATGCCAGTAATATTGCAGCTCATTTCCTGCTATTGGCTCATTCATATCGGTATTAACTGGCGAATGAACATGCGAGATTCAACATATGTTTATCAAACATGATCAAAGCCGAATTGCAGTATTTCAGACAATGATATCCACTAGAACTTTGATCGCAAGAGTAATATCGTCTGCCGGATATTCAGTCATTGACATCGATATATTTTCTTCATGTAGTATATTGAGGTTTACGTGAAAGTAGTATTTAGAATATTGAATGTAAAATGAATGTTCGCAGCCACATCGATTGTTCGAAATAATATCAAGTGGTATTTAAAAAAAAAAAAAAAAAAAAAAAAAAAAAAAATGGAAATATGGAAATGATTTGGATGTCTCGGAGATGAAAATAATAAAATAATTTCCGAACATATTTCGATCTGTAATTTTTAATCGTGTGCAGTATAATGTACATTTTTTTGTATATATAAGTTTACCTTCTATCATTATTATTGTTAAATATTTTAATAAACTCAGTTCTTTATTAAGCTAGTAAAATAGATTTTTATCTTCAGAAATTTTATAAGGACAGTTTTAAGACTGAACAATGATATAACACTGAGCATTTTATTATTATTTTATTTATTCATTTTTATTTTATTTTATTTTTTTGGGCAGCATTTTATTATTATTATTATTATTCATTTATTTATTTATTTTATCTGTTCTTATTAAATATAAGAGATTTAAACAAAAGAAAAGTGGTTAAAAAAAATAAAAAAATAAATAGAAATTCTACTTACATTCTATGTAAACAGAATTTAATTTAGTACGACTGGACTTATTTTAATAACTGTGTTTCGTTCACTAGCATCGATTACTATATTCATTTCTTAAAATGTCTTTGGTATAACTTTAGCAAAGGAGCCCCTTTGCGGTTTTTAAATTTTTGTTGTCAATTTATTGATGAATTAAAGTGGCTATCGAAAGTTTTGGAAAGAAATATCCGGGTTACTTCGGTACCAAGTTTAAATTTTGCAAAGGGCTATGCTGAAGCGGTTCCATTTCTTTAGCATTGTTTTTTTTTTTTTTTTTTCCCAATTCTATTTTAATTAAAAAAAAAAAAAAAAGTTTGTACATTTATGTATTTTTTTTCGACATAAAAGTAATATATTTACTTACATATTCATTCATTTATTGAAGTGAAAACTTCTTTAGGCGCGTTGAGCACTTTTGGGTGAACAAAAATCATTGAACTCGCGTCATCGTCAGCGAACGCTTTCCATCCTTGTATGATACAAATAATGTATCATACAATTAACTTGCTAATGTGAAGTGTTAATAATTATATACTGTATATTGTACAATCTGGTGCGGCTCTACACGACTTCTCTCATCTCTGGACGCTGTCTCTTAAAGATTGCATCCGGAAACGTTGCAGTTAGACCTCACAAAACCGTGAGAAAGGCCAAAGCCGCCATTTTTCGCACGTTTTTAGAATCTGGTGTGGCTCTACACGACTTCTCTCATCTCCGGGCATTGTCTCTATAGCAGTCAGACCTCGCAAACCCCTGAGAAAACCCAAAGCCGCCATTTTTCTCACGTTTTTTACAATCTAGTGCGGCTCTACACGACTTCTCTCATCTCCGGACACTGTCTCTTAAAGATTGCAGCCGGAAACGTTGCAGTTAAATCTCACAAAACCGTGAGAAAGGCCAAAGCAGCCATTTTTCTCACGTTTTTACAATCTGGTGTGGATTTACACGACTTCTCTCATCTCCGGCCACTGTCTCTATTGCAGTTAGACCTCACAAAACCATGAGAAAGCCCAAAGCCGTCATTTTTCTCACGTTTTTACAATCTGGTGTGGATCTACACGACTTCTCGCATCTCCGGCCACTGTCTCTATTGCAGTTAGACCTCACAAAACCATGAGAAAGCCCAAAGCCGTCATTTTTCTCACGTTTTTACAATCTGGTGCGGCTTTACATGACTTCTCTCATCTCCGGACACTGAAAACAATCCACGCTTGTATACATTAACATTGTTGTTCATTTATCTTTAAAAAGTAGCAAATGTATATTTTCCTTTTCTTGAAAAAATATCGATAATATCATTAATATCGATATTAACTTGGCGATATATCGCGATATTTGATTTTTGATATCGTCCAGCTCTATATGTTATAAATCAGAGAATTATAAAAATAAATAAATATGTATTTATTTATATAGAATTTATTTATTTATTTATTTATTTATTTATTTATTTATTAGTGTAGATTTCTATGTATTAATAAACAAACATGAAACTTGACGTAAGTTTTCAGTCTCTTTTTGATTATAGTAGGGGCTTTAAAGAAGTGTATTTTTTTTAAATGCATAATTAATGTGAGTTAAAAAATAAAAAAATAATAATAAAAAAAGATGCCAAGAACATATATAAAAATATCTTTATTTTTATTGTATTTTAATTTTATGCTGTTTAATCTGCACGTGCAGTTTATTTATTTTTTATTTTTTTATTTAATACAACCGGTCGTCATTTAGCTTATTTTCTGGATTTACCCTCCCCTACTTTTTTAACTTCAAACATAAAGTCGAATAAAACAAACACACTTTGCTTTATTGTAACCTATTTTTGATCACTTGTCTTTCGGCATCTGAAGTATTTATATTACATTATATTTTTAATGCTATTTTGTCATTTGTCTGGAAACCGAAATAAGTATAATTTTATTTAATATATATATATATATATATTTAAAACTGATAAGATATTTTTTCAATACTGACACTATTCTTTGCTATTGAATCTCCACAAGAACACGTAAAATCTTTATAGGGGTAGACACATTCATATGAATAAGTATACTAATATTTTTTAAAGATAGAATATTTAGTAAGGACACTGCTAACATGAAAATTTCTAATTTATAAAGATATATTTTTAAATAAATTGAAAACTTACATTTAAAAATGGCCGAATATCGACCACTGAGCGACACCAGTATATAAAAATGCGAATATAAAGCTTTCAATTTAATTATCTTAAATTTATATCAATATAATTACTTTAATATTTTAATGTTAAAAATTTGCATAAAATTTCAGAATTAAAAAAAAAAAAATTGCTTATCAGTCAGTCTACCAATTAATGTACAAAAACGTTTGGAATATATTAAAAACTATACTACTATAACTACTTTTGGAATATATTATAAACTATAATGATAAAATCGTTGTAAAAATTTAAAAACTCATTCGCATGGAACATTTTAAAAAATTTAAATGAATAAATAAATAAATAAAACTTTTAGTTTTAATTATTTTTAAGTTTAATATTTTTCGGAAAATTTTAATATATTTAATAGTGATGCATTTCAATGCACATATCTGCAAAATTTCATTACACTAAGACAGTAATTTCAGAGATCGATTTTTAGCGTTCATCATCGCCTTAAATTTAAATCAATTTTTTTGTTCAGGGTAAATCCTAATATATAATCTACCAGCTTCTAGAGCGCGACATTCGGTCACTGGTGGGTTTGTAAAATTTAAAAATATTTTGTTGGCAGGGTGTATATATATGTGTGCCTGCATTATTTTTAAGTTTAATATTTTTCGATAAATTTTAATGTGTTTAATACTGATACATTTCAATGCACATATCTGCAAAATTTCATTACTCTAAGACAGTAATTTCAGAGATCGATTTTTAGCGTTCATCATCCCCTTAAATCAGTTTTTTTTGTTCGGGGTAAATCCTAATATATAATCTATAGTAGCTTCTAGAGCGCGACATTCGGTCACTGGTGGGCTTGTAAAAATTTAAAAATATTTTGTTGGCAGGGGTATATATATGTGTGCCTGCATTATTTTTAAGTTTAATGTTTTTCGGAAATATTTAATACTGATACATTTCAATGCACATATCTGCTAAATTTCATTACTCTAAGACAGTAATCTCAGAGATTTATTTTTAGCGTTCATCATCCCCTTAAATCAATTTTTTTGTTCAGGGTAAATCCTAATATGTAATCTACTAGTTTCTAGAGCGCGACATTCGGTCACTGGTGGGCTTGTAAAGATTTAGAAATATTTTGTTGGCAGGGTGTAAATATATGCGTGCCTGCATTATTTTTAAGTTTAATATTTTTCGAAAAATTTTAATATATTTAATACTGATACATTTCAATGCACATATTTGCAAAATTTCATTACTCTAAGATAGTAATTTCAGAGATCGATTTTTAGCGTTCATCATCCCCTTAAATCATTTTTTTTGTTCAGGATAAATCCTAATATATAATCTACCAGCTTCTAGAGCGCGACAGTCGGCCACTGGTGGGTTTGTAAAATTTAAAAATATTTTGTTGGCAGGGTGTATATATATGTGTCCCTGCATTATTTTCAAGTTTAATATTTTTCGATAAATTTTAATGTGTTTAATACTGATACATTTCAATGCAAATATCTGTAAAATTTCATTACTCTAAGAGAGTAATTTCAAAGATGGATTTTCAGCGTTCATCATCCCCTTAAATCATTTTTTTTTTTTTTTTTTTTTTTGTTCGTGTAAATCCTAATATATGTATAATCTATCAGCTTCTAGAGCGCGACATTTGGTCACTGGTGGGCTTGTAAGGATGTAAAAATATTTAAATTATCTCTAAACAAAAGTGTTAAATTGAACACGCGTCATTTGTTAATTATATTAAAAACACTTTAAAATGAACCAATGAAATATCGTTTAATTCCCCATAATGTAACTCTAGTGCAACGTAAAAGACACTGAAATCAAATGAACCAATGAAATATCGCCTAATTCCCCCCCCCCCCATAATGTAGCTCTAGTGCAACGTAAAATACACTGATATCAAATGAACCAATGAAATATCGCCTAATTCCCCCCCCCCATAATGCAGCTCTAGTGGAACGTAAAATACACTCAAATCAATGAAAAACAAATGAACCAATCAAATCTCTCCATACTGCGTCATACTAGAATTGTTAAATTATGTTTACAAGGATGTGCAGTTTTTCGCTACGGAAGTTCGCCACGCAGAAAGTTAACCTGTGTTCTCCGGATGAGCCGAAATTTTTGCTAATGCTCAATTAATTTTACTGCCGGGTGTATGTCAATTAGTGTATCTGACGGATGAAAAGATGATGTTTAGAAATTCTAAAACGTGTAGCACTAGTGAGATGCAAAACTTACCCCACCGATAAATAAAAATCCTCTAAAAAATTTCCCCAAATTTCAAATACGGTATCTTAGGTTCGAATACAGCTCCGGTGAAAACGAAACACATTGTGCTGCCCTAATGCGACGCAATAGACTTTCATCCTATAAATTTTCGAGAAATAACAGTTGTTGCATTAATCCGATACCTATGATTTCGCAACTACCTATAATATAGCATTAATGTAACAAAAAACGCATAAATTATAAATAAAAGTACTTTAAAAAATTTCAATATGCTATCGTTCTTATTGGTGAATCCTAGACAATCGCCAATTTCTTATAATGTAGCTATAGTGCGATATAACTTTCTTTACAGCAATATAAAATTTTACTTAAAGAATACGCTACCGCAGTGATGACGTCACTGACCCTCTCTAGGCAAAAACCAATGACTCTCGGACCAATTAGCTCCCACTGACTCTCGGACAATGACCAATCAGTACTGGAATTTACTGGTTCATGTGTACCCAGAGAAGGTCAGTGACGTCACACTTCGGTAGCGTATTCTCAACAAATATCAGCTGTCATATCTGAAAGGCGTGAAACAGAGTGTCGCCAATTCTCTACAGCTTAGCAGTAATATGATATAAAATACACTCAATCATTACGTAAGAGTACTCAAAAATTTTTTCAACAAGCAACGAATTCCGTAGCGAAGGAGCGAGCACCAGACAGACGCAAATTGCTCGAAATGCAGCACTAGCAAGACGTAAACCTATCTCAACTCGTACATAAAGGTACTCTGATTAAAAAAAAATGTTTTAGTCAACGTATCTCAGGAATCCTCTCCGGGAAGGATCAAGGCTACCCATTGTGCAGCACTATTGCAACGTAAAACCCAACCATCTGTGAAGGATCAAAATTGTGACGGCTTATCTCTTGACTATCCTTAGGGGTGGGTCCCAGACAGTCGCCAATTGCCCATTGCGTAGTACTATAGCGACATTAAACTCAATATACAAACCGTAACTCATAGAAGATTCCCAGACCGTCACCAATAGCGTAAGTGTTGCCCTACTGTGACGGAAAACTCACTTATATCATAAAACCGTAACTTAGGGCGAATCACAGACTGACGCAAATTGCCCATAGTGTAGGTCTTGTAAAAACTAAAATGCACCCAACCGATTAAAAAAGGGTGTTCCAAAATTTTAAAAAATAGTAATTTACCGTACAGTCTGTAACAAAAGTAACCGAGCACCAGCAAAAATTCCTATGTACAATAAAAAGTATTTTTAATATTTTTTTGTTATGTAAATCCTTGTCGAATCCTGTTCTTAGTCAGTCTAAGAACATTGTTCGACAAGGATTTATTTAACGAAACAGTATTATGTGTACTTTTTTACACTGAAATTTTTTCTTGTGCTCGGATACTTTTGCTGCCGACTGTATTTTTGGAAGTAATCACTTTGGTGGAAGTGGAAACCTGCTTTGGTGAAGGTGGAATGGTGGTTTGGCGAACGAATTGGTGAATTGGTGGGAAATGATGTTCGGGAAGAAATAGGTTATTATTTCTGGGATGCATTTTAATACATATAGTCCATGATTACGGCAGAGAGTGGCCGACACAAAATGTCTATACTGTAGGACTACAGGACCTAGAATCCACCCACGAAAAACAGACTCTAAAAATTTTCAACAAGTATCTGTTGAGTGCTGCCCTAAATGAGGCAGCAGTACAAGACCATCACCAAATTTACATATTGTGGCTTAAATGAGACGTAAAATCCACTCCACCAGTAATATGCTCTAAACATTGTCCCAAGCCATCGGCGATTGACAACAGTGTGGACTTAATGTATCGCGAAAACCCCTCAACACAACGTATAAAGAAAAGTACGGTAAATTTTCAATAAATTTCAATTACCATATTTTATTGGTCAGTCCTAGATCATTGCCAATTTCCCGGTGTTTAGTACTAGTGTGATGTAAAATCCTCCCAAACGATTAAAAAAAAAAAAAAAAAAAAAAACAGTGTAAAAATTTTCGACAAATGTGAGTTACATTATCTTTGATGTGAAAACTAGATCTTCGCAAATTCCAAGTAGTGTACCACTCGTGAGAATCAAGACTTACTAACCAATAAATAAAAGTACTCTAAAAATTTTCATTAAATGTCAAATATCGTATCTTAGGGACGAGTACTGGACCATTCCAACTGCAATAGCTTAGGACGTAGTAAAATCCACTCAATCGTTTAATAGAAGTACTTTTACAAATGACAAAAAAAATTTTACAAATGACATTTACCGTATCTTCTGCGTGTGTCCTGGGACTATCATCAGTGGTGCGTCCGAGACCTTCACCAATTATTCATAGTGCAGAACTAGTGCGACGTTAATACCAATTAATCATCTGTGTGTCCTAGACAGTCGCCAATAGACAATAGTGCAGTAATAGTACGACGTTGTTATATACTCTAAAAATTATCAAGATGCGTCAAGCACCGCATTATAAAGGCGAGTCCCAGGACGACGGAAATCAACTATAAAATAGCATTGGCGAGACGTAAACGTATCTCAACAGATAAATAAACGTACAGTCGGCAGCAAAATTATTGAAGCACACATCCGCATTTTCACATTTTTTATTAGTTCGATTACTAATTTTTATCAACTTGCTCTTTTATAAACAGCATAAGACATACACTATAGACAATTCGTGTTGGTTTGGAACTCAAATTCTATTATACGGTAATTGTCATACATTAAAAAATTTTAGACTACCTTTATCTATAGGATGAGTGTGTTTTGTGTGTCGTTATTGCTACACTATGGGAATATAGAGATGAACTGTGACTCGTGCCTTAATTAAGAAAACTGCTGTTTTTTGAAAAATTTTGGGTGTCTTATTTATCGGTTGAATTGATTTTGAGTTTCACTAGTCATAGAATTAAGATAATTGGCGGCGGTCTGTGACTCGCCTTTAAGAAACGATTTCTTAGATTTGTTGAAAATTTACAGTACCTTTATTTAAAGATTCGGTGGGTTTACGTCATTTTATTGTTGCTCTATTGACGACGATCTGAAGCACACCCAACTGATACGTTAATTGATTTTTGTTGGCAGTTTTTTGAGTAAAAATATTTATCAGTGCGTTGCATGTTACAATCGGTAGCAAAATTATTTATGCACACATCCACATTTTTTATATTTTTTTAGTTTACTCACTAATTTTTGTCATTAAATTACTTTTTTATAAACAGCATAAAGACTAAGATCATGACTAGACAAACATTTACTTACTATATGGAATTAGGTGCACATCTTTTAAATACGAATTATTGCTAGTGCTTCAATAATTTTGCTGCCTACTTTACTCTAATAATTAAAAAAAATTTCCCTCACCATACCTAAACGGCTACTCCAAGATCGTCGCCATATTCCCGTTGAACCCAACCAACCAGCAACAAATTGGAAAAAAAATTCTCGGACTAAATCAAATAAAAATATAAGAAAAATTATTCATTACAGACCCGTGAAAGCAATAAAATACATTAAAAATTTCAAACTAGACTTGAACAGATAAATAAAGGTACTCCAAAAATTATCATCAAATATCAGTTACTATATCTGGGCACGGCCTTACTAGATCACTCCTCGGCGCCAACGCGCCAAAGTCGTAAGCGGCCATAACAAAACTGCAAAGATCAATGCATGCCGCGGAATCAAGTTGATGGCGCTCGCTGCCAACCCTGAAAATCAGTTTGTGTTATCAATTCCAATTGTAAACAAACGTGAAAATAAGCATTGTATCTTGTAAAATGGTGTACTATTGTGTACCTTGCTATTCATCAAGAAGGGGTAGAGATCTGTATCCTCTTAATTTTCTTTTCCTTTAAAAAAATCTTAAATGATTGTTTTCTTTTTTCTCTTTCTTTCTAGTCCTTATTTCATTTCTTTCATGCAAAACAAAAAAAATTGAAGAAGAGTATCTTTTATTTAGGAGAAAACGACTAATATCATTTATTATTTTTCAAAGAATTGGTTTAAAATTATTGCCACAATTATTTTTATTATTCATATATTTTTGCGTATCGGAAGACTGCATTTTAAATTTAATTAAATCAATTTAAATGCTCTGAAAACGGAAAAAACTTATGCAGCTTAATATACTAAGTTAGTTCTGCCGTGGCGGCGCTGTGCGCCGACCCTAACTTCCAATGCATTTGATTCCGGAAAAATCGTCGATTGTTATGGCCGCTTTCACGACGTTGGCGCGTTGGCGCCGAGGAGTGATCTAGTAGGGCCGTGATCTGGGTGACGAGTTCTAAATCTTTGTCAGTTACCTATAGTGTAGCATTAATGTAAGGTAAAACCAACCTAAGCAATAAATAAAGTTTCTCTAAATATTTTAAAAGCAGTCAGTTGTCAGTTACAATATCTCAGGGGCGAGACCTAGATTTCTCCCAATTCCTCATAGTGCAGCACTGATGATATGCAAACTTTAGCTAATCAACAATTAAAAGTAATTAAAAATTTTCAACAAAAGTCAGTCAACGTATTATTTCGTGAATCCGATACCTTCATCAGTTGCCTATATTATAGCACAATTCGATGTACAGTCGGAAGCAAAAGTATCCGAGCACTAGCCAATAATTCAGATATCAAAAATGTACACTTAACCTTTTGAGAGGGGCTCTTACGAAATCCTATGGGGAAGCGTGACAGATACTGTCACAGCCTCTTTCTTAAATAAATCCTTGTCGTATCATGTTCTAACACTGAGTAAGAACAGAATTCGACAAGGATTTATTTAACAAAACCGTATGAAATATACTTTTTTTATATAGGAATTTTTGCTAGTGTTCGGACACTTTTGTTACCGACTGTAAGGTTTGTTAATTTCTTATTAAAAATGTTTACTTTATTTTACTCTTCATTGGTGAGAAAAGGTGGTTATAACACTCAAATGTATGCTTTGTATTTTCATATTAATACATATATATATATTTCTCGCTGCTTAAATAGGTGTGTGGTGTCACTATTTCTGTAACAGGTAAACCTGAATTTTACCTACATATATATACATATAAATATATAAATATATTATAAATTTTATTTTACGAGAATAGTGGTACAAAAGGTATTAAATAAATAAATAAAATAAAAAGGTATCTTGTGGTGGCCTTTAAGAATATTTTTATTAAGAATATATTTATTAAGAATATATATTATTAAGAATATATATTATTAAGAATATATTTAAAGAATATTATATTATTTAAATAATAATGGAAGCGTAACCATATTAAAATTTAAATTTCATTATAAATAATTTAAAAGTGTGACATATAATTGTAAATAGAGAATTAAAATTATTTTTATGACAGAATACTCACTGTAACATGAAGAGTTACATAACAGATTTCGTACTCCCCGCCCTTTACACGGGTCACTTTTATGGATGAGAAATAGTATTCGCCTTTGATGCCACCACTAACTTTATGTAGAAAATTTTGTGGTAATTTTATAGTAATGTGTCGTGATTAAATAGAATAGAGATTATTCTATAAAAATAGAATCATATATTTCTTTTTTGGTTTTTTTTTATTGTCAACATATTCACGTTATTTCAAAGCTTTTTTTTTTCTTTTTAGTAGACGTTGCTTGCCCTTCGAACTTCCGGTTGAGAACAAAAGTAAGTATTTTCTACCAATCAATATAGTTGTTTTCAGCTAACAACAAACGGACCAGAAGTTCTCTCAACCAGTACATCGTCATGAGCTGGCTTGCATGTATTTTTAGAAAAACAGATGAATATATCAAACTTGTATGCTTGAACATCTTCGTCGAGATGAGGATATTGATATGATTACTACACGGAGAATTGGGAAAACACCCATTGCTGTCTAGGAAATCAAACCCACTCTTCTACACCCACAAGTGGCTAGCGGAATAGCGACGTAATAATTTAACATGACGACATTAGATTTTTTAGCACATATACAGAGTAACGAAATAATAAACTAAGAATTTGGTTCACGTACGTGTGAACACCAGATCTAGTTAGTGATTTTCGAGTTCCTGGTATCTGAATCCCCTTCCAAAAAGATCAAAATTGTGATGTGTTGTCCCAGATCATCGCCAAAATACGCGCAACCCAAACCTCCTAGAACCTGAAAATGAGTAAAAGCATTAAAAAACCGGGGTTGAAACTTCGCCGGAATATCGAAATTCTCCATACAGTCGGCAGCAAAAGTATCCGAGCACTAGCAAATTCCTGTATAAGAAAGTTCACTTAATACTGTTTTGTTAAATAAATCTTTATCGAATCATGTTCTTAGACTGACTAAGAACATGACTCGACAAGGCTTTATTTAACAAAGCAGCCTTAAGTGTACTTTTTTATAGGAACTTTTGCTAGTGCTCAAATACTTTTGCTGCCAACTCTACATATAGTGCAATGGGGAACTAAATTGTTAGTTTTCCGATAACGGATATTAATTGAGTTGGTTTAACTTCGTACTACAGCTACGCAGTGGTTAGCTGCGACAGGTTGGAATTAATAACTAGGGTTGGTGCGGCGACATGCCATCCCAATTTTGAACCTTTACTTATAATGTAACTCTTTAGACGTGTCTTTTTTTTGTCTTTAATAGTCACATAGAACAATTTTTTCATGTTCCCATCCAAATTATACTTCTGAGAGTCATTGAATCGGAGAAGCCCTCCCTTCTGTGGAGGATCAAAATTGTGATGACATGTTACCAGATCGAATTTCAAGATGTGTCCCAGACCGTCGCCAATTGCCCACTGCGTAGTACTAGTGCGACATAAAACCCAATCACTCAAAAATTTTCAACTATTTTTTTTTTTTTTTATATTGTACTCAGTTAGCATATATGTCTTACAAGGAAACTCTTTCAAGTGCTAGTCGCCGATTTTCTTAAGAAATTATAGAATATAATTAGCACTGTTCTTAGTTCACTGGTAAAAATTTTAACTGCTGAATCGCAACAGAAAAGCTGCAAAGTATTATTAAATTTTACGTTTTGAACACTAATTACGATAAAGTCATAGCCGAACTATATTAACCCCTGTTCATTGATGCCAATGTTGTGGTTGAGCGTTCAGTGAGCTTTGCCTCGTACTATTTTAGAGTAACTTCGTAAGATATTAGCATTAATAACTGTTACAGTTACCCAATTACAGATGTATAGTTTATGCTAAATAAATGAGAACTTAAATGGTAATAATCATGATAAATAATTTCCATTCTACTATTTTTCGGAATTCAGAAAAACAATTTCAAAATAGGGACTGTTCTCGAATTTCGAAGACATATGGTCATCATATAGTAGAGCTAGGTAATGGCACAGATTATCATACAGATAGGACAGTGAAGCTAAAACGCGAACCGGAAATATAATAGCACCACTAGTGTCAACAGAGGGGAACTACAAGTGTTAAGTCTACAGGAATAACATCTTTGATCGAAAATTGTTTTTCTATTTCGCGAGTAGTTAGTAGCAGGTAAGTATGGGAAGCTTTCTTTTTCTTCACTTTCTACTGTTTTTGAATTCACAAAATTATCCTCAAAACATTCACAGCTATTCTTCTAAGAAATAAAAATTAATTTTTATAATGTTTAAAAAAATGCTTTGTCAAACATATCCATATTCAAGTACAAATTAAAATTACAAACTGTAATTCTCAAATAGCAGTATGAAATCATTAAATATTTAACGTTGCTTGTTTTAAATAATACAAAATGCTTTAAAATGAAAAAATGTTTTTATTTTATGTATATTCAAAGTTTATTTTCTTAATATTTAGCACTTGCTTCTTAAAATAAATTGCTTTTAACAATCAAGTTTGTAAACAATAATAAAGTTGCCAAATGAAAACATATGTGCAGTTTTCTTTGCTTCTCTTTTTCACTACTTTTAAATTCATAAAATCATAACATTACAGCTATTTTCTAAGAAATAAAACTAATTTTTATTATGTTTGAAAATAAATTTTGCCAAACACATTCGTGTTCAAGTGTACAAATTAATATAACAAACTGTAATGCTGAAACAGCAGTATGGAATAAAATCTTAAATATTTAACATTGCTTGGTTTAAATAATACAAAATGCTTTAAAATGAAAAAAAAATATTTCTGGTTTATCTATATTTTTGAAATTTATTTGCTAAATATTTAGTACTTGCTTCTTAAAATAAATTGCTTTCGACAATCAATTTCGTAAACAATAACAAAGTTGCCAAATGTAAACATCGATACAATGGTTAGTTGGTTGGATGATGGGTTTAACGTTGCACTAATATTACAATGAACGTAGATACAATAAAAATAAGATGAGCGATTGCGTAAGCCGGAAATCTCGAGAAGCTTACAGCCGTTGACAATAGGGTCGTTGCAGTCAAATTTTGGTTACCGAAGAATATACGGGAGTGTCCTATCTGTATAATAATCTGTGGGTAATGGGCATTTCTGGGATTTACCCTCAGGAATGGAGAAGAGATATTGCATCACAATTTTTATCCTACACTGTAAAAAAATAACTATTACCTGCTGCAAGAAACTCTCTGTGATTGGAGAAAATAATTATTTTATCCAATCACAGAGAGTTTCTTGCAGCTGGTAATAGTTATTTTTTTACAGTGTACGACGTGGGGATGCATTGACTACATATTAGTATAGACCCCGGATTAGTAACCTATTTGTTCCCGAACATCACATCCTCACCAATCCACCAATTTAATCACCAAAGCAGGTTTCCTTCACTTGCCCCTGTCACAGAAATTTCTGTGATGACATTGAATTCTGCAATTTATATTCTGCAGTTCTGAATTTGACAGTGACACGTTTAAAGCGTTTTTTCGGCATTTTATATTATATTCTTATTGTAATTTCAAAATATGGGACATTTCTTTGGAATTTTGGTGGTACAGTCGGTAACAAAAGTATCCGAACACTAGCAAAAATTCCCATTTAAAAAAAGTAGAGTTAATACTGTTTTTTTAAATAAATCCTTGTCGAATCATGTTCGGATACTTTTGTTACCGACTGTACGAGGGACAAATCATTTAAGACATGCCAAATCCCAAGAACCAGTTACCAAAAAAGCTATTATTGCCAAATGAAGGCGCCCATTCACCCAATAACTGTAGTGATGTTCGCGAAATTTTTCTGCATAGTCAGTATAGGGAATCCGACTTTTACTTCTACCAGTACTCAATAAGGGGGTGGCACTCCCATTGAATACATATTAGAGTAGACCCCGGAATGGTAACCTTTTTGCTCCCGAACAACACATCCCCTCCAATCCACCAATTCATTAGCCAAACCCACTTTCCTTCCTCCACTGAGCTGAAGAACAACTGGAGGAAATGCTAGACCAGTTTTCGCGTGCCGTTTTTGGAAGGTTTGTCTTCCGAGAGTTGCACGGCAGAAAGCATTTGATATCTTTATATTTCAAAGTAAAATTGTGTAACGATTGTCTGCTCGAACAACCATATGCTGAACATGATATTGCAATTTTAAATTTTAATTCTTTAAAGAGTATAATAGTAATAGACGACCCGACAAATGTTGCTTGCCATGCAGGTTTGACTTTTTACGGCAAACGATTGCAGAAAAGCTGGCACGCATGAACACTGTGTAAAGGTATTCGAACCATTTGCTCTAGTTGTTCTTCAGCTCAGTGGTTTCCTCCACTTTCCCTGTCACGGAATTCTGTGCTGTGTCCCAAGAACTAGTTGCCAAGAAAGCGATTATCGACAGAAAAAGGCACCCATTCACTCCAAAACCGCAGTGATGTTCGCGGAATTTTTCTCCATAACCAGTATAAGAAATCCGTACTCTACTTCTATCTGTACTCAATTGGCACTCCTGTTGATAGATATAGTAATAATATATAGATTGACCATTGGGGAGAAAAAAGTGATTCCTTTTCACTTGGGAAAAAACGGCGATTTTACCAAAATATGGCCGTCTCTCCCTTAGTGAATACACACACTGGAATACACACGAATATTTTAGCAAATAAAATTTATGAATAATTTATTTACTAAAGGTGAATGAAAAACTCCAGATAAAGTTTCAAATTCATTTTTCTTTTTTTTTTTTTCTTTTTTTTCAACACCACTTAATGGCTGATTCCAAAACTTTTTTTTTTTGGCATCAAAAATCTTTGCACGATAACATGGGGATGATAGATCCATATGAATTACTATATCTATGCTCCTGCTTCTGTATTATTTACGGAACATGGAGGATATTGCAGCAGCTACAGATTTTACATGCCGAAGCTACCGTTAATGTACACGACGGCATTTGGATAGCTCGAGTATCGAACATGCAATCCTTCGATTACGAGCTCGACGCTTATCCAACAAGGCTAAAGTCGGTAACAAAAGTGTCCAAACACTAGCAAAAATTCCTATGTAAAAAAGGCCCACCAGCGGCCGAGCGGTTCTGCGCTCAAAGCTGGTAGATGGGAGGTGCCGGGTTCGATCCCAGGTCGCGCTCATCGACCTAGCCGTTCGGAGTTTTCCGTGGTTTCCTCCGAAACTTGCGTAAATACGGGCTAGGACCCCTTAGAAAGACCCCCACGGAGGGCACTCCCCCTCTAGGCCTAGGACACATCAGGAGTCAATCGGCCTTAAATCCTACAACCAACCAACCTATGTAAAAAAGGTACACTTCATACGATTTTGTTAAATAAATCCTTGCCGAATCCTGGTCTTAGTCAGTCTAAGCAGAACATGATTCGACAAGGATTTATTTAACAAAACTGTATTAACTCTACTTTTTTTTACATAGAAATTTTTTCTAGTGTTCGGATACTTTTGTTATCGACTGTTCCTACATAAGCAAGCTAAGCTGACCAAATGTCCCCATTTTTTGGGGACAGCCTTTATTTTGAAGGCATTTTTTTTAGTTTTGAAAAATTGTAGAAAGTAAATTATTACCCAATAATATTTTATTTTTAGTCTCTATTTATTAGGAATGGAAAAATGCATCCATAATTGGATAATTGTTGCAATTTTTAATGCTTCTCTACTATAAAGGTCAGTCTAATTAAATTACAGTCTGCAGCAAAATTATTGAAGCGATAACAATAATTCGTATTTAGAAGATGTACACCTAATGCTGTTTTGTTTAGTAAATATTTGTTGAGTCAACACCACCTGTAATAATGCCTCCGAGCTGAGCTCTACGTCACAGAAGACAGGCCGATTTCATCCAATTCCCACGATACAACATGTATCATATGAAGTGTTGATTGGATAAAATCGGCCGATCTTTCATGACGTAGAGCTCAGCTCGAAGGCATTATTACAGTAGGTGTTGGTTGAGTCCACTGAGCTGAAGAACAACTGGAGAAAATGCTAGACCGATTTCATCCAATTCCCACGATACAACATGTATCATATGAAGTGTTGATTGGATAAAATCGGCCGATCTTTCATGACGTAGAGCTCAGCTCGAAGGCATTATTACAGTAGGTGTTGGTTGAGTCCACTGAGCTGAAGAACAACTGGAGAAAATGCTAGACCGGTTTTCACGTGCCGATTTTGGAAGGATCGTCTTCCTTCTTACAGTTTCGTTTTGTGAGCGATGTTCGGAAGAAAACATTTAATACCTTTATATCTCAATGTAAAATTTTGTAAAGGTTGTTTGTTCGTACAACCATATGCGGAACATGATATTACAACTTTTAATTTTAATTCTTTAAAGAATATAACAGTAATGGACGATCCGAGAAATGTTGCCTGCCGTACAAGGTTTGTCTTTGTACGGTAAACGACAGCTTACGAATTCTTGAAAAACTGGCACACACGAATACTGTGTAGTAAAGGTATTGGAACCACTTGCTCCAGTTGTTCTTCAGCTCAGTGGTCGAGTCATGATCTTTATAGTGTTTATAAAAAAGTAAGTCGATAATAAAATTTAGTGAAAAAAAAAAGAGGAAGAAAGAATGAAAGAAAGAAAATGGTTGATTGGGTTGGTTGGTTTTTTACGTCGTAGTAGCGCTGCGCAATGGACAATAGAAAAATATGGAAATCTGCTTCAATAATTTTGCTGCCGACTGTATATTTCTACTAAATGACTTAAGAAACTTAAGAAGTTTTTAAGTTGCAGATTTTTCGTCATACAAACTTTCAAAATACTCATGGTCTGGAGGTTACATACAAACGGAACGCTTGCAACTTTGCTGACGTAAATTTTGCAAGTTTTTTTGCAAATACAATCGGCAGCAAAAGTATCCGAGCACTAGCAAAAATTCCTGTGTAAAAAAGTACAGTTAATGCAGTTTTGTTAAATAAATCCTTGTCGAATCCTGTTCTTTGTCAGTCTAATAACATGATTCGACAAGGATTTATTTAACAAAACAGTGTTAAGTGTGCTTTTTTTTTTTTTTTTAAATAGGAATTTTTGCTAGTGCTCGGATACTTTTGCTGCCGACTGCAGGCATACATTTGGAACACTTGGAAACGGTTTTGCAAACGGAAGTGTTTCATTTGTATGTACCTCTAGATCATTAAAAAAGTTTTACGCTGTATAACTGTAAGCTTACCTGTAAAAGTTCCGTAGTCTATTTTATAAAAAATGTTACATAGTACACGAAGTACAAGCCTTAGCTGTACATATGTTAATTGGTATGCATACACACTATAGTTGATTGCTAGAATACAAGTTTGTATTAAGAATTTAGATAGAGCAAAGGATTAGTGTGAGTTTCTAGTGAATGAATTGCCAAAATATCCGAAGAAGAATCTTTCTAGAAGAAAAGCCTCTTCGCAGATATTTTTCTGCGCTGTATAGTATACTGCAGCATATAGTGGTATCCTATTAGCATCAAGAATGTAAATTTATTATTGAGATTTTTTTTTTTTTTTTTTTTTTTTTTTTTTTTTTTTAAGTAATGAAATGACTTAAAGCAAGTTTCACTAATTTCAGTTGATGGTAATAAGTTTTTATTTTACCGTAATGCCCCAGAAAGCCTGTTAATAATTCCTCGCTAATTTTAAATTTAGTATAGACGAAAAATAGCCATTTAAGATACTTTCAAAGAAAAGCTTTCTGCGGTGGATTATTTTATCGGATAAAAAGAAAATGATTATCGTTAAATACTAAATCATTATGGGACATCGCCAGGAAAAATGTTTAATTAGTCCTTAAAGCTATCTGTTTGAAAGGAAATGACATTGGATTTTTGCAAAGGCGAAAGTTTATATATATTATATTTAGGATAAAAACTTTTGTGGATATAAAGTACGAGTTCTATATATAAGTTAATGTTTTCAAACTAATCACCCGTGGTACTTTTAATCAATATGTTATAAACTTCAGTATTAAAACAGGCATTAAATACGGAGTATTAAGTGAACTGTCGTTTAAATTTGATACTCTGACTTTACTAGTTTGTAAAGAATTTTGATTCTTAACCACAGAAAGCTGAGTCTGTTTATATATTATGTGTAGCTACCTGTGATAAAAAGCAAATGACTACAGTTGAATGTCTAATCATTTATGTGACACCACCAGAAAAATATAGCTTTTTCGGTATAATCAGTCCTTCAAGCTGTATGTTTGAAATTGAATGGCTTTTTTTTTTTTTTTTTTCCAAATGCGAAATCTTATTATATTTAGAAAGGGGAAAAAAAAAAAAAACTTTAGTGGATATAAAGTAAGAGTTCTGTATACGAGTTTCTATGCATAAGTTCACGGTTTAAAACTTCAAGCACCCATGGTATTTTTTAGCAATATGTTATTGAACTTCCACATTAAATATGAAGTATTAAGTGAACTGTTGTTTTGCAGATTTGATACTCTTACTTCAGTAAATTGTGATTAATTTTGATTCTTAACCATCAAAAGCTTAGTCTGTGTAGCATTACGTGTAGCAACCTCCCCCCCCCCTTTTTTTAAATTAAGCCGTCAATCCTGTAGTAGCATTGACATGTATCTTAAGCGCAGAAAGAATGGGCTAATAGATCTGCTACCATCCCAATTCTCTGGTAACTGCTTTTTAAAGTGATTGTCAGTCTTATACATTGACAAATGTAAGTTAATGAGATACTAAAGTTCCTGGAAAAATTTAATTTTGTTGTAGAAATTTTATAGTTTAATATTTTTAATTGAGAATGTTCTGCTGGTAATTTAAATTGTATCTTTGTGCTTGAAAATTAAGTAAATATAGTTTATACAAAGTGTTTTTTTTTTTTTTTTTTTTTTTTTTTTGAGGAAAAGTACTGATATTTTTTTTTTCTCCTGCATTTAAAAAAAAAAAGCGAGTTCTTAAGATTCAGCCATAAGACTAAAGATTCGTCTAACTTTTAAGAAAATTTTTTTTACTTTCCATATTCAGACAAAACAGTTCAGCGCAGAAAGATAAAATCTAGCTAGATTTCTTAATTGTTATTTCTGGACATGTTTAACAAAAGCTTTATGCACACAGTTTTAATGAAGTTTATGGCGGAGATTTGACCCTTTGTATGATAAGGGTAAAACTTAACTTTTAGACATAGTATAGAAAAACCCAAACCTGGATCCTGTAACTTGGTGAAAGGTTCACCTTCCCGTTCTAAATAAATCTGTTTAAAAATCGTACAGTACTTACATTTCGTGTTTTCATTTTCTGGTTAATAAATTGCCTAAATTAGTCTTGAGCTATGATTAAAATAACGTAAAAAATCTTTTTATAGTGAAAGGGCTATATATATTTTAAATTATTCATATTTTCATCCAAAACATTAAATCCCCCCCCCCCCCGAATTTATATTAGATCATCGTTATGAGTCTGGCGACAATCTGTGCTAAGCAGCAGGAATCATAGTATTAACAAAATTTCATTTATGTTAATATTATACGAAATTTGTTCTAAAATAAGTCTCCACTTGTAACTCATGCCAGATTTTAAATTCAAGACCGGCCGGCAACTTTTTCCCGAAGGTTACTTGTAATCAAACTTCTTTATTAAACATTAACCCTCCTCGAACTTAACTTGATGGCTTGAGCAGTAACAAACGCGTTCTGTATAACTTTTTCCTTAATAATTCCTTTCATCTTTTTTAACAATAAAAACCCTCTTGGGCATTTGTTACAAAATGGAGACTTTTTGTAATTTTTATTTAAGTCTGAACATGTTAATCGGATATATTTATAAGCTAACCAGTTTTTATGCAATTAATCTCCGCATTCCTAATTCTTTCGTTGAAATTGTTTTAGAAGAATTAATCCAATGCAATAAGGATTTGAGTTTTAAGATGAAATTTAAGAAAATTTTAGATGTTAGTCTTGTATTTAAAAAAAAATGAATGAAGCACTGATCTAATGTAAATGTAGGATATATGTTTAAAAATAAAGTTGTGTGTTTATGTAGGAAATTTAGTGCTTGTAAAACCGCATCAAAGCTCAAAATTTCTTCGTTGAATAGTTAGAAATTACTCTTGTTTATTGTCTTTTTAAATTTTCTTGCAGTTTGTTTTAGGTGTTGGTTCAATTTACATTAAAAAATATATGAAGTGCAAGTTTTCTTAATCTTAAATATCTTCTATCTCGGCTTGGATTCTTAAATAGTAGTCCTCGCTACTTTTTATAGTATTTCAAACCTTACATGAACCTTAATTTTAAGAAATTCTTTTGACTCACACCGGTCTCTTTTTGAAGAGATTCTTACCAGTTCTTGTAAAACCGGTTGCTAACAGTTTCACTGACAATCACTTTGTTTTGTGTATATTGAGTTAAAAATCCATTGAATTATTAATTCCAATTTTTGGGGGAAGATTAGATGTTAGAATAGACTATAGTGATATTTTTTTTTTTTTCAACTTTGATTCCCGAGGAGAAGTCTTCGCTAATTTTTACAATATATCTGATCTTATGTGAACTCTAATTTGAAGAATATATTTTTAACATCTGTTGATCTTCATTTGAAATATTTCTTATTTTCTTCATAAACCAACACTGTTGCTAGCAGTTGAGCGTCAATCTCTTTTGCGTTCTAGTTAGGGTGAGGGGTAAAACTGTTTTCTAGACTGGATATATAAAGAAAGAAAAAATTGGAGATTTCGTCGATGTAGAATGCACACTACAAAGAACTCTTCCAATAGCATCTCATTTTTTTTTTTTTTTTTTTTTCCAGTTGGTAGTTCTCCAACCTACAAGTAAAGCAGTTTTCTGTCCGATCATCTTCCACTCAACCGACAAAGACCAGATCTACGTGGAACTGCAATCTGGTGTCCGACTGTTGTATCCTGAGCAGAAGAAAGTCGAAATTGAAAGCTTTCTCGAGGCTATATCATAAAACCAGGTGGTGTTCGTTTCTTTTGTTACTTTTCTTAAAGTTAGAAAATTTGACTTTCTGCTGTAAGAATACTTTTTAATTTGAACCCCCCCCCCCGCCCCCCCCCCCCCCAAAAAAAAAAAAAAAAAAATCAGATAACTTATAGAACTGTCTTTATTTTATACAGATTTTCTTGTATTTTAAATTCCAATTTAGTTTCAAATGAATGTATTTTTATATTTCTGTTCGTAAAATTGTTTTATTTAAAATCTATGCATTTAACTTGATCTTATTTGTCATATACAGTAGGCAGAATTATTTATAAATGCCCAGAATTTTAGATAAAAACAAAAATCATGCATTTTTAAATACAGTTTTAGATCAAATTTTAATTCCAATCTATATATTAATTTGAAACATGTTTTTGTCTGTCTCCACTATATTGAGAGAACTACTTGGAGTAAAAATTTGGTTGAGGTGCCTAAAAAAAAAGGTCTTGGTCTGTAGATGTGCTATGAAAAGAGTAAATTAAAAAAAGTCGAACGGTTCCCCCCCCGGGGGGGGGAAACGTGTTAAAAACACGTTTAAGAGTTAATAACTAAGCTCCAAATTACTTTACGGTGAAGAAATTGTACATATGGGGACTCGAGTCGAATACTAAAAATCACTTTCTGCGAATTTGTAATTTTCGAATTTAAAGGGGGGGGGGAAAGGGGAAAAGTGGATTTGGAGGGGGGAAATTAGTTTGAGAGGGAAATCCGTTCTAGACCCACACATCTAGCACCTCATTTTAAAGGTCTTGAAATTTCATGTCGATTGGGGATGTTCGTATACAATATAGTGCGACCCCTGGTGGTAAAAAATGGAACTAGGTGATTTTGCTGTAGACCCTACCATGTTACATCTTATTTTAAAGGTTTGGTATTTCCTGACCGTTGGTGATGTTCGTACAGAACACATTGCGCCCCCTGGTGGTGGAAAGTGCAATTAAAGGATTTTGCAGTTGACACCACCATGTGACACCTTATTTAACAGGTCTTGGAAATCCAAGGCGATTGGTGATAGAGGTCTTGAAATTTCATGTTGATTAGGGACGTTTGTATACAATATAGTGCGCCCCCTGGTGGTGAAAAATGGAACTAGGTGATTTTGTAGTAGACCCTATCATATTATATCTTATTTTAAAGGTCTTGGTATTTCCTGACCGTTGGTGATGTTCGTACAGACCACACTGTGCCCCCTGGCGGGAGAAAGTGCAACTAAAGGATTTTGCAGTTGACACCACCATGTGACACCTTATTTGAAAGGTCTTGGAAATTCAAGGTGATCGGTGATGTTCGTATGCAACATACTGCGCCCCCTGGTGGAGGAAAGTGAATTTTGCAGCTCATGCGTGTGCCGCAGTCACAGGCGGCGGAAACACGATTCAGAGGTTCGTTCTGTTCAAGATTAAAGAATCTTGAGAATTTTTAAGAATTAAGAATTTTTTCATGTTATTAGCGACCCGCATATACGCTGCCGCAGGCATCGGGGTCACGAGCCCGAGTTCCGTTCGGTTTGAGGTAATTTTTTTGTTACATATGATTTTTTGTTTCGCGATGCTTTCATTTAAAAATAGAAATTCAAACAAAATAGAGTTAAAGATATTAAATCATACAAATTTAAAGTTCATTTAAGGTTATTATCATGGACCCGGGCAACGCCGGTCGGGTTCGTTTGGTTCCAGGTTAATTTTTGGGAATTTTTTCATGTTATTAGCGGTCCGTGCATGCGCTGCCACAGGCACCGGGGTCACAAGGCAGTTTCATTCGGTTCGAGGTAATTTTTTTGTTACAGCTAATTTTTTTTTGCGATGCTATGCTTTTATTTAAAAATAAAAATTCAAACATAATCGAGTTAAAGATTTAAAATCATACAAATTTACGGTTCAATTAAGGTTATTATCATGGGCCCGGGCAACGCCGGTCGGGTTCGTTTGGTTCGATTAATTTTTGGAAATTTTTTTATGTTAGCGGCCGGCGTATGGGCTGTCGCAGGCACTGGGGTCACAAGGCCGAGTTTCGTTCGGTTCAAGGTAATTTTTTTGTTACATCTGATTATTTTTTTCACGATGCTTTTATTTAAAAATAGAAATTCAAACAAAATCGAGTTTAGGATTTAAAATCATACAAATTTAAGGTTCATTTAAGGTTATTATCATAGGCCCGGACAACGCCGGGCGGGTCAGCTAACATGTAGTCATAGTATTAAACGAAATAGAAAATAAAAGATAGCAACTGTTTATTTGGAGTCAATTTGACGTCACCATTCACAGTACTTTGTAGAAAGTGGTGTCGTATATAGTATTTCTATTTATAAGCATTTTTCCGAATTTCTTTTTTTTAAGTGAAATGTCGTAAATTTATATTAGATGTTTTAACTTGAAATATTAAATAATGATGAGACGACTTTTGAAACATTACGGTCAATAACGTGACCGTCGAATTCGACGGGTACCAGCTAGTTATAAGTGATTCAGAAAAAAATAGTGTTACGTAACAAGATTTTTTTACATATTGTTTTATTCAATCAAAATATGTCAGTTTGAAGAGCTGAGTAAATGAACATGTTATATTATAATTTTGAGACTTCTGTGCGGAATTACTTTTATAGTTTCTTTCCATTATCAAGCATTTACTTACTGGTAATTCAAAGTCCGAATTATCGACACAAAAAGTTTTATTTTAAGCTGTTCTATTGTATTTCATGTTAATTTTTCTGAAATTTATTAAATTGTCCTAAAACATGTTCATTCACTCAGTTCTTCATTTTATATTAAATTTCATTTAAATTAAAGTCGTTGCGGGATATATTTTAATAGTATAAGCCCTCTCCCATTAAAAATATCGCTTTCACTTCGAGCTTGGTCGCTTTCACTTCGAGCTTGGTGAAACATAATTATCTAAAATGTACCTGAATAAGCAGAAAATCGCATATTATAAAATTTACCGATCATTTAAATTATTTGTACTGAACGCATTATTTCATCTGACTACATTGAAATAATCTTTTCAATAAGCCTTGTTATTGTATTTAACTATTTAGTTTAAAAATATTTCTTTAATTCATTGAAAAAATTTTAAAATGGAATATATTTTTTGTTTTAAAATATTGGAATAAAGTAAATTTTTTTAAATGTATTTAATGGCTGCAGATTGATGACCAGTTTGGGTTTTTCTGTAATACTAACAGTAATTCAACTTGAACTAGTAATGGTGGAATTTGCTTTTTAATTAAATAATAATAAAAATTAAATGAATTTAGTCTTATACAGTACTTAAAGCCTTTTTTCTTTCTTTACAGATTTAAAGTTATGAAGAATTAGTGTCTATAACAAGGATTTATCTATGAAAAATTTGCAATTTATAGTATTATCAACTTCAGATTGCTTCAAGTGCTGATTTGAAATTGTAATCCTGTGCAGGTGGAAGATGGCTCTATGTAACTTCTTCTAGAACTCTTTTAAGCAATATACTCGGATATAATTTTAAGATATAGATAGAGAGAGGGAGATGCAGAGGGAGGTGCAGAGGATGCAGAGGGAGATGGAGAGGGAGCAGAGGGAGATGGAGAGGGAGGTGCAGAGGATACAGAGGGAGATGGAGGGAGAGGGTGATGGAGAGAGGAAGAGGGAGGGAGGGAGGGAAAGGGAGGGAGATATAGATAGGGAGAGAGAGAGAGAATCTAAATTTAAGTCTTTAAAATGGCAGAAAAATTCGTTAACAACAAATTCTTTTAAATTTAATATAATTTTTCATTCGTAACTTTGTATTCTTGATGCATCATTAAAATGCGCGTAAATCAGAATTTAGGATAATTTGTTCATAAAATGTAAATTTCTTTAGCTACAATTGGATTTTTTAAAATTTTGATTCAATTTTGTAAATGAATAAGAAAGATAATTTTTTTGTGAACTTTAAGTATTGCGTAAATCTTTTTAAAAAATTATTCCTAAATTAGTAGTTATTTTAAATTTTTTTAATAAAGTTAGCTTCGAATCAATTTTATTCAGTTCTTACTATTTCTTGGTCTTTGTCGGCACGAGTTTCTTTCATTAACTTCACTAGAATTGTTAGTTTTAATAATTTTTAACATTTTAAATAACTTTATTCTTTCCTGTCACTCTTTAACTTTCAAATTAAGAATCCTTGATGCCGATTAAGACTAAGTTGTTGAATTATATTTTTAAAAATGTAAGTTTTACAGAGAAAGTAAATTAACCTCTATCATTCCATTCATACATTTATAACTTTTCAATAACTGGATTTTACAATCTACGAAAAATTGTAAGAAAGCTTTGATTGTAATGTATAATAGACTAGAGAATTTATATATTTTCGGGAAGACACTACTTTTTGAGAAAAAGATAATTTCGCTCATTTAAAATGGAAAGCCACACAAATTTATGAACAAGGTTTTTTCTTAAAGTTGGAGAGAGGAAACCGTGACTAGTTTTTGCAGTTAGGAAGTAAAAATTAAGTGGGATATAATGTATCCCATCCTTTCAAGCTTGTATGATCGAGTGTTTTAATACACTAGTGCCACCTTCACTATGCAAAATATGTAATGAAACGGTTTTGTCAAGACTTCCTTTGTTCAAAATTTTTAAAATGTGTTTACAAAGTATACTGTATTGAAAAAAATGTCATTGTAAAAGTGCAATAAATGATTTTTTCTTTCCTTAAAAGTAATCTTTCTTTGCCTATGCACTTTCATTGAACTTTTGAAGTAAAGAAAATTGACTTATTTGAAGAATTTTTCAGTAGCTTAAGGGCCCTCTTCACTCACCGCCGCCGGAAGCCCAAGCTAATGTTATTCTATGGGAATTTTTTCTTTACAAATAACTTATTAACTAATACAAATTTTTAAATTCTGTTTCACGTTCTGAAAATTCCCAGGTGTTAAATTGACGTACTTTTTTATTTTTTTTTATTTTTTAATTTTTTTTGAAGCTGCAAAATACGAATTTTCAATATCTGAATATTTTTGATTTTGCAATTTCAAAATAAAATATTAAAAAAATCCGTCAATTAAACAGTTGGGAATTTTCTGAATGTGGAAACAGAATTTAAAAATATTTATAGTTAATAAGTTATTTGTAAAGAAAATTTCCCCATAGAAAAACGTTGACTCGGGCTTCCGGCGACGGTAAGTGAAGCAGGCCGTTAAGGGGTTTAATTAAATGAAGCTAATTAAATGTTGTAAATTTATAAGTTTAAATTGTTGATCGAAAAATAATTTAAGAAATTCTTTACTATCGCCTTAAATTTTGTACAAATTTTGGGTATGCAATATTAAAATTTTAATGTTACTAGTATTTAAAGATATTTAGAGTTTTCTTTGGCTGTAAATGAAGTATTAAAGGCGAGAATTTCCATTCAAATTGAGTACAATAATTTGTCATGAATTTCTAAAATCTCGTGACACTCGCAAAACTTCCCTGCCCCCCCCCCCGCCCATTTTCATTTCAATACTATAGATTTGAGATTAAGGGTTTAAGATAAATACTATGGATGGATGCAGCGCTGCCAGCCTAATCCGGCAAATTGTTAGTACCACCACCCCTTTTTCTACACCACTTAATTTTTAGAAAAATTCTCTTCAAATATATTTACAATGACTTAAGAAAACAAATACTCTAAAAATTAAGTGGTGTAGAAAAAGGGACGGTACAAACAATTTGCCGGATTAAGTTGGCAGCTCTGTGGATGGTATAGTTTTGACATAATTCTGCAATAGGGGAACTGCTTTCTCCTCACTCCCAGTTTGATTATAGTACCTATACTTTTAAAAAATTAAAGGCTATTAAGTTTAAAAGTTATGCCGGGCTAATGGAACGACCCTCACCACTCCTTGAAAATTTTTAATCTTCGTCAAACTTAAATGGCAATATCTCATGTGAACTTCAGAATACAAAATTCGAATTTCCTGCAATTATGCGTTTATAAATAGATATATACAGAAAACCTTTAAAACTTGACTTCAGGGAATCTCAAAATGGGTAACTATGAAAGAAACAGTACATAAAACTGAACTTAAAAATATACTTTACTATAGTAGGTATGATAAATTTTCTTTCATAAGCAATTTTTCTGAACATTGTGAAATATAGTAAAACACCTCCATCAATTGCATTAAAAATGGGGAGAAATCGCTCTGTTAATAGTCCTGTATTTTCTATAAATTATGTACATGTCACGCGGGCGAAACCTTTTCTTGGGTTACCCCTGAATTCAGGGTTTTTGAAAATTTTGTTGCCTCTTAATTTCATATTAAATTATTTTGTTTTTATAGAAATTTCTCATTTTGAAAGTATAATTTACTTTAAAAAGTATTAATAACTCTCAAAATGTTAATTATCATAAATGATAAATCTCTCCTATCTGCATGCAAGTAGCTGCTTTCAGGGTTTTTGCATGTTAGGTAGTTTCACCCCTGATGTCACTTTTTGTACATGTGCTATCTTCTTTTAGCTTAGGACTAATCTGAAATGAATTTTAAAAAATACCACAGTGTAGGCCGAACTTATTCAAATCATTTTGGATAACCCTGTAAATTAAGAGGGAATGATTTTCCTATCGCACTCTATACTGAATATGATTGTATGAATATAAAATTCATACATATTTAATTTTTAATGCGGCCGATAGATACTATAATGTACCTTCCGAAAATTTTGACCCTAGACGCAATGCCTACCTTTAAAATCAATTTTCTGTCAAAACTCAGATTTTCTATTTTGTGGATTAGTATTAAAGCCTGATATATTAGCTTTCTAAATCAGTTTGAATTTTGTTTCCATCTTGCTTAGAACTTGAGTTACAGGCATTTTAATATTAGTCACTCGCCAGTTTTTGAAACCGGAACTGACCCGTAAATGTTTGTTTACATAAATGTTTTACTCAATATAAGCATCAAAATTTGTTACCGAATATAAAATGAATTTCAAAAAGAAAATAAGAAGCTTTGAAATAAATCAGGAACTTATTAAAATTTTATTTTTTGTTTAATAGGTAAAATCTTGTTTTTAAATTTTTCTGCTTTTTCTCAAAATGAGATTTTTAGCATTTTGCTTTATCCCAAAACATCATAACTCCAAAAGTTATAATTGAAACGTTATGAAACTTTGACAAAATACTCTACAGGAGTTGTTTTAGGGATTGAACTACTGCGATGAATCTAGCTAAATGTTTTTTTGTTGATAGAAGTTATGAACTGTCACACATATTCATGATTTTTTCAGCATGTAAAAATGTTATCTTCTCTAAAATATTAAATAACATGGTTATAGTTTTGAGAGTAGTTCACTCCCTTAAGGACCTTTCAAGAATTTAAATAATATTTACAGAATAAAAGTATCAATTTAAATTTGATTTATGATGTTTTGTAAAAGTGCTTTTTTTCCGCAAATTTTATGCATATTTTGAGCCTAAATATCAAAATACTTCTAAATTTGTATATTTTTTCCTGTTATTCACTGTTTTTTACTATATTCTATCATGTAATACACATAAATAGGCAATTTTTAAATTATTAAAAAAAGTCACCTCCGAAGGTAGGCAGGCACCTTAATTCTCGTGTATGTTCCTATAAACGAACAATTTGTTTGATCTCAACGGAAAGTTTCGTGTAGCATTCTTGTATGATAACTTGGAAAACAAAGTTTAGATTTCCTGCTACAAATTTCTTGCTCTACTTTAACTCTATCCGATGCAAGATAACATTGTTCGTAAATGCTGGTGTCTATTTGATTCTAAATGAGCAATCTTAGAAGTGAAGAAATGTTTATTCTCTTAATTATAAAAGTAAAAATTTGTTAATTCCGGAACGAATTTTCGCAGTAACGAATCCTGGTTAGTAGATCCCTGTTTCACCAGTTTTCGATTGAGCGACAATTCGGAACTATCTATATTAGAAATCGTTATTTTGAAACAGTTTTCGTAATTTTTAGGACTAGTTAAAATTCTCACCTATCTATATAATATAAATAAATGTAATTTGTATTCGACATTCGTTGAAATTGAGCACAGAAAAAAATTTCTTTCATTAGGAATACTTGGAAATAAACGCAAGGTTGAAAATTTTAAAATGGAAAAAACTTTTAGTAAACGTTGAAATACTATAAACTTATAAAAGCAGAATTCCGATAAATACTTGTTCTACTATTTAATCAAAGTTAATCAGTTTGTTTTAATCCTTATATGTATACTATGTTGAAAAAATGCATAAAAAAAAAATCAAACATGATATATATTTCTAGATAGGTATGAAATTTCAAATGGGATATAATCTTCGTCGAAAGTAATTTTATTATAGAGCAGACTACCTAATGACTTAATTTTTTTAAGTTTGAGCCTAGTGTCGAAAAAAAGTCCGTTCTTATGTTTGTCTAATCATATTGTAAACCCCCTCCCCTTACCTCCCCCCCCAAAAAAAAAACCCGATTCTATAGGTACATTTATATTTTCTGTTTTCAAAGTTTAAATGAAAATTGGATATTGTGATGCGATTTGTTTAAGTTATGTTTTTTTTCGACACGAACAGCTTATTAACGTACAGTCGGTAACAAGTGTCCGAACACTAACAAAAATTCCTATGTAAAAAAAGTACACTTCATACGGTTTTGTTAAATAAATCCTTATCGAATCATGTTGTTACACTGAATAAGAACAGGATTCGTCAAGAATTTATTTAACAAAACCGTCTGAAGTGTATCTTTTTTACATAGTGACTTCAACCATGTGTTACAGTCGGTAACAAAAGTGTCCGAACACTAGCAAAAGTTCCTATGTTAACGATTGCCGTGTTTATATTTTGCACAATTTTTAAGAAAGTTTTTTTTACTTCAAGTAGAATTGAAAATAATGTATTAATTGTTATCTAATTTTTTGATACGATGGCCAATTGCCCCCTCCCACCCCCCCCCCTTTTTTTTTTCTGAATTTCATTCCAGATAACACTACTGTTATCAAGACATGAATTTTAAAAGTATTTTTTTCTTATAAAATTGTTTCTATGACAGAAATATTTTATGGTCTTAAAAAGATTCTTTATCTCTTAACCCCTTGAACTGCAATTTATTTTCAGTCATCCTGATCATGCAGACAATTTAATTTTCTTAGTTTTAAGAGGAGGGATTGATATAGAAACTTAAGGTTTTGTTGCTCAAATAATTTATTATTAAAAATATTTGTTTCACACATTTGTATGAATGTTTATTGTTATATCTACATATAAAGCCATAATTAGTGTCGGGAAATTCATGGCAAGCTGGACTCGTCATTTCAGTTCAAGGGGTTAATTGGGGGAAAGAAAAAAGAAAAACATGCAAATAACACGATTAAGTAAATTAAAAAGATTTTACAAAGAATTAAAAAAATTCGCATTAACTATGTATGTTTTTTCCCTTGGACAAACCTTAATGCTTAAAAGAAAGAAATAGCAAGAAACGAAATAATTAATCTTTATTTATTCTACTTATTTTTAAAAGGTCCCATCCTCCCCCCCCCCCCAAAAAAAAAAAAAAAAAAAAAAAAAAAAAAAAAAGGAACGAGATGAATGTAAAATGCATATGGAAAGAAATTAACGAGTATATTGAAACCGGCTAATTAAAGATGGCTAATTAAATCCCCTAGACCGGCTAATTAAATCCCCTTAAATTATAAAGATGGAAAATTTTTCATTAATTCATAATTAATATATTTACTGCTCAGATTATATATTCAAGATTGTTATAACGAATAAATTATCTTGATAATTAATGTCTTAGTTAATTCGTCAGTTTTTTTACTTTCTCTTACCCATAAGGTAGAGAAAGTATTGTTTTTGGATTAAATTTTCGAAAGCGAGTTTTTGTTATATTTACACTTTTGAGGTCCCGTGAATCCGAAAATCATGTGGTCTGTATATAATCTTCGAAAGATATACGGGGCTGCAAATATTTAAGCAATAACTTTTTGTTTTTTTTTTTTTTTTTTTTTTGTTAGTGAAAGTGCTTTACTATAATATCTTATCATGTCCTGGAAAGCTGCTCAAGAATTGAAATGAATTCCTCATAGACATATGGTAAATAATGTTTTAAAGCTAAAAATTCATCGCTTGCTTTTTGTATATTTACACGTTTTTGAGGCTTCCTGATTACCGAAGTCAAATTTTTAACATTTGATCTTTGTCTGTGCCTCTTAGAGTAACTTAAAAACGAATAATTTCAGGAGATCTGAAAAATGTATTTTCAAGTCAATATAAGTTCGTTACTGGAAAAGTTTGATCAAGAATGATAAGTTTCAAGGAATGTTGCGCGTGAAAGTTGTCTGAATACTTTAAAGTAAACTTTTAATTTTAATAAAAGGTTTAATTTCTATAAATGTAGGTGCAGTAATGCAACAAGGGTTGAGGGGGGTTGTAGCCCCTCTCACAAAGAACTAATTATCATATATACTCTTCCGAAGCCTAATTTGAATTGTTTTAACATAGGTTCACATATCAGTTCTCGTTATCTTACCTCTTAATCTCCAACCAATATTTATAGTATTAAATTTCAGGGTAAGTGGAAGTCATGTGAGTGACACACCAGGTTATTTAAAATGGGAAAGATCTTTCGGATGAAACATTGCTTACTGACATCTCTAAAACGCTAGAATGTTGTGGCCACCACAAGACTTTCTTCTATATGAACTTATACAAATTCTCGCAGGATAAATTATTTATTAAATTATTTTTCGTGTTGAAATCACATGATTTTTATCAAATAAGTATTAAATGCGGAAAGAAAATTAATTTTCTGACACTATCAGAAAAAATGATATTTTTAAGTTTTAATGAAATTTGTTTCAAATTATCAAAGATTTATTGTTTAACCATTCACTTTAAAAACAATCAAGAGTTCTTTCAAAAGATACCTTATTTGAAATTTATACTCCCTCCTAGGGGATGGGGAACAATGCTCTAACAGCGTCACCTTTGAGCGATTGATCCCCAAAACTAAATCAGCTCCAGTTTAAGTTAAGTTCCAACTAAATACAAAAGTTTATATAATTACAAAGTCTGTATGAAAGTAAAGTCTTTAAATTCTTAATTTTTGAAAACGGAGAATTTTTAATTTACAAATGAATAGGTGTATAGCCATGTGGGTTTGAAACATTTTTAATTTTTTTTCAAATTAAAAAAAGAAAATAATTTCTTATTTTTTCATAATCGGTATAAATTTAATAGAAATTTTTGTTTCATATTTTATCGTTAAGTGAAATATGCTCGAAAACTGAGATAAATTTAGCATTTCTTCACAACTTTAACATCTTTAATCTAGTTCTGCAATTTATACGTCTCAAGAAAATTATAAAATGTCGCAAAGAAAAGCACTTTTTTTCGTCAATGTAGTTTCATTTTCAGAAGATTAATTGAAATACCGATTGCTAGGTTACCACTTTGTGGGTCATATTTCCATTATTTTTTAAACTGCGGGTAGTCCCTGCAAAAAAGTGTTTTCGGGGAAAGGGGGGGGGATATATATATATATATATTTCTTTACGAATCTAACTTTTTGAATTCAGAGATTGGATAACATTCCTTTCCCCATACTAATATAAAACAGCATGCGTCATAACAGGAGTTTAATTAAAACTACCTAAATATTAATATTTAATGTTAAAGACGTTCATGTGCGAAAATTATTGTTCTTTCAATGTATATTTGATTCCTGATTTTGTTTACTTTTTAATACGCACGGTTAAAAATTTCAACAGAAAACTCTGTGTAATGTATTATCTTAAGTGTTACATAAAATTACAGAGAAAAATAAACGGAGATGTTAAAAAACATATACATTCATTTTAATAACAAATATTAATTTATTTAATTATTGGTGGGAATATATTTCGGACTTGGAATGCTTTTTCTAAAGTAGAAATTTTTAATTTTAATTAAAAAATTAAATAATAAAATTAGGTAAAAATACAGAACAAAGATTGAGAATCTTGATTATTCACTTTTAACTAAGAATTACTGTAAATTTACAGAGACTCTGGATAAATATTTACATTAAACTTACAGAAATGTTTAACAGTACAATAAAAATATTTCGAACTATTGATTTTTTAAAAGTCAGGTTTATGCATTAGAAATTTTGTTATATTATTCACTGAAGTTTTGTTTATAATTAGACATATATACTCGTTTTTTTTTTTTTTTTTTTTTTTTTTTTTTATGTAAAAGGTGATTTTCTGAAAGAATTGTTAAAAAATATAGCCCTATTTCGTATAATGAAATTTTGAATTCAGTGTCTTATAACACAAATTTAATATCTTATTGTTTCCTTTAACTCTTCGGGTTTCAGTTTTGATTACCAATATGTTATGAAAGCTATTTAATATCGTACTACCGGAAGTGTATGATATTTTCCCCCTTCATCAATTATTTCTATCATTTATTTTATTTTTATGCGTGGGCTAGTAAGACGTACTCAACACTCACTATAAAAGGATTTTGGACAATATCTCTCTCCTTTAAAGATGTGAGAGGGAACACATTTTCAAAAGTATTTCTGCTCCAAATTATCTCAGGAAAACGATTTTTTGGATGCGTCGAGGGTTATATGTACCCAATACACACATTATAAAGGGATTTTGCAAAATATATATTCTACAAAAAAAAAAAAAAAAAAAAAAATTTTCAAGCTTAAATCTGCTTCAAATTACGTTAGAATGGCAAATTTTCGTGTATGGATGTTAATTAAATGTAAGCAATGTCCACTGTAGCAGAATTTTGTAAACATTCTAAGTTATCTGCGAGAAAGAAGTGAGTAAGTCGCTGCCGATGGCAGTGGAAATGTTACGAGCAAGAAAACCATTTACGAATGCAGTAGGAACTTAATTTCTGACTAATTTCAGCGCGTTTTTTTCTTTTTTTCTTTTTTTTTTTTTTTTAATTTAATATTTAGATATTTGAGATTTTCTTATAATGACATGGAATTTTGCGAATTACGTAAAGTGTACAGTGACCAGCCAAGGGGCAAAGCCTGATAATATTTTAAATAAAGAATAAATAAGTGGCAACAAGGAAGAAAATGTGTTGGTTAATTCCACTGTGGTTATAATAAAGATTTTTCTATTTTCTCTAACAATGATTTTAAACAATGTTTCCAACAATGGTCTATAATATATAATTTATTGTTGCGTGAAAAAATTCTGTGAATCTTTCACCGATTTCAATCTTTGTATGTGAATTATTTTCAACGTCTAAGATTAAATTATATATTTATTTGATAAAATCTATCAAAGCGAACTTTCTCGTGCGTGTGAAATGTTTCCCAATGAGGTAATTCAAATAAAGTTTACTAATATAAATTTTAAGCGAATATTTCTATAGGTTCATATCTTTGATGTCTAGAGGCTTAATTCTGTTGTATATTATCGTAAACGCTCTCATACATTAAATAGAACATTCTCCATTAATTTATATAAAGATTAAACTAGTAGGTACAGAGTAAGTGTAGGATCCCCTTAACAACTTTTTAATTTTTCTGCTATTTCAGCGATAAATTAAAATAACTATCGCTATTGCTTACATAAAAAGCTTGGCGAGAAATATCCCAGCTATTTTGGTGCCAAATTTCAAATTTCACCAAAAAGATCTTATACTACTTTTTTCCAATATTCGTAATATATGTACATGCATATCGAGGTACAACTATAGTATTTCCCCACAGCTGAATTTGGTGATTTTTCTTTGGCACCGATTTGAACGATAACGATGTCGTTCTGGACTGTTTGCGATATAATATGGCAGCCTGCATGCTATTTATTTTGGATTTATGATTTATGATTTATAATTTAGCTTATGATTTTATCATTTATGCTGTATGATTTATAATTTAGCCATAATCGCCAAATATAAATCGCCAAATTCAGCTGTGGGGAGATACTATAGTTGTTCCCATATCGATTATATTTTAAATTCTTATTAATTTTTATCCTGATTTATTTCCTCTGGTTCCTTTGTATTGTCATAATGAAATAATATATTGATAGAATATAAGAACTGAAAGCTATGAGTAACAAGGTTAAAAAATCAGGCATAAAAATGACAAATAGTATATCAAATGAAAATTAATTAAATGTACATTTTTATGTAACAATGTATGATAAATACAAAAATAGTAATATTAACTACTGTATCCATGCAAAACACATTTACATCAGGATATTTTATTTTTATTTTTATTTTTTCCACAAAAATTTATACTGATGTATCTGCAATGCAATATCTAAAAGACTGTTTCGAGAAATAGACTTTAAAAAAATAGTACACTGTGAGAAAGCGCAACTGCAGCTGAATTTAGAGTATACAATGCATTAAAAGGTTAATATAGCTAATGAATAGCTAATTCAATGAATGTAGAAATGAACGACCAAATGAATACAATGCCAGTACATACAGGATATAATAATCAATAATAATTCAATATAAAAATAAGATATTTAATAAAATTGAAATTTACATTTAATGCACAAAGGCAGAATATTGAATATTACGTGTATGTATGTATGCATATATATATATGTATATATATGTATTACATGGGTTCTGTATACATATATATATATAAATATTTAGGGTCTCAGAACGGTGTCATTCTGACATTTTAGCTGTAAAAGTGTATAGAAAAGGTGAAATTGATTATAATCATATCACCATTTCCAGGTTCTTAACATCCTATCGCTGAGGCATTCTCCATACACATCTTAGGAACGTAAATATCAAGTTAATATTCAGTATATTGATTACATAATAAAATTAGTCGACATAGGTGGACACTCTTATACATTCTCCATGATATATTTGTTCTAATAAATTTCTAGTATAGCCCATACAATATTCGCATTCAAATAAGTGAAGTCTACTGAACATTTAACATGCTCTCTAAATGAAATGTCCCACTCATGAGGCTACCCAACTTTTGGTTTAATGCGTTTACCTAATACTAAATTGCTGTTTAATTTCATTAAGATTAAATTTAATAATTTGAATTTCATGCAATTCGTACAATTTCCTATGCAATAGTCCACGTGATGCAAGTTTATGTAAAATGTGCCTTATTCTGCTATGTTAAGAAAATCGAAAATTTCCAATAACTTGCGCAGTTCTCAAAGTAAAATGTTCGTAGTCAACAACGCTCATTAAGTATCATAAATGATATTTCACAGCAGGTTTATATCTTCAGGATAAAAATAACTCTCATAATACACGTTTATGCAAAATTTTGCTTTATACTCCCCTCTTAAGAAGATTCTAAATTTCCAATACCTCAATAAGTTTCCAAATTTGAAAACAAATAGGGTTTTCGTCAGTGTCATAAATGATATTTTAGACAAACAAACACACACACTAACAAACTAATATACTGACAAACTGACTAACCATACGAATGGACACCACATCGGTTTTTGTGATTTTCAGATCCCTCTAACCACAAAACGTGTAAAAATGTCAAAAAAATGGAAAAATTTCTTCATATCTGTAGAATTATGGAGAATGAAAAATAGAGATAAAAAGTTAATGTCAGCTTACAAGTTATTACCGAAAACATTTCATTTAATACAATATTATCCATTTTTTTTTCTCATTCTTTCTATTAAAGAAAAATAAAAAGTGCTAAACGAAATGACTTTGAACTTCTGGCAAGCAAAGAACTTTTACAAACTTATGTTTTCCTCCATCGATTTAGTCCCAAGTAATTTTAGAGGACCAACCACAAATTGAAAAAAAGAAAAGGAAAGAAAAGAAAAAAATGAGACAAAAATACTTCGGATCATCTTGTATCATAAAATACTGCAAAGAAATTGAAACTTTAACACGTTTCAATATTTGTATGCTTTTTTTTTTTTTTTTTTTTTTTTGGGGGGGGGGGTGGAATTGCATGATTATCTAGACAGATATAATTTTTCATTCTAAAATCATGTTGTTTTTATTATTTATTTATTTATTTGGTACGGTGATACTTTTATGTTTATAACAAGAACGCGTTTCAACAAAATTTTCCAAAACTTCACAAAACGTTAATGAATCTCTATTCTAGAACATAAAATGCACACGTAAAATGTTTGCTGAGATATGAGTATTTGTAGTAAGTATTTATTTATTTATTTATTTTTAACTGCGCATGCGGAAAAGGTAGGATTGTTTTATTATGTTGGTTGAAAACTTGATATATTGGACAATTTATGTTAAAAGTTTATTTAAATAGAATAAAAATTGAACAAATTATCAGCAAAAGAATAAGCTAGATTTCAGATATTTTTAGATTTGGAATTTCATAAGGAATTTTTAGTGATTGTGATCCAATTTTTAAAATCGTATTTCAAAAGGTATTTTCTAACGTTGTTTAAATAATTAGATCTCTAAATTAAATGCGTGTCTTGTAAAAATCCCATATGAAATTTCAACTTTGCAAAAATATCTGAAATCTTTCTCATTCTTTTGCCAATAATTTGCTTGATTTTTTACTCTAATTTCACGTGGGCATTTTATGTTTCGTAATATTGATTTTGTAATGAGTTGTCAAGTTTTCAGAAACTTTTGCAAAAATTTGTTGAAATCCTGTTTAGTTTCAAATAAAAAACTTTATATTTTATTTGTGGTTGGTTTACTAATTTCACTCATGACAAAAGCGATCATGGAAAACATGAGTTTATAAACGTTTTTAGCATGTCTCAAGTTCAAGGTCATTTAGTTCAGTATTTGTTTAGAAAAAAAAAAATGAAAGAAAACTCTTATGATTTGACCAACACTGCAATTTGATAATGGACATAACATCCAAATTTTATGTTCATATACTCATTTATTTAAGGCATTATACAAGAGTTTCGAAGACTAAAAAAAGCATATATATATATAATATATATATTTGTATATACGTACACTACGGGACGAAAAAAAAAAAAAGAAAAAAAAAAAGGCGTACTTAGATATTTTCTTTTTCTGTTTCCGCAACCGCCAATTTTTTTTTTTTTTTTTTTTTTTTTTTTTTCGTTTAAAAAGAATATTTTCGAATACATTTTATTACGTCGTCCTTCACGGACATTTTAGGTTCGAACAAACGAACAAAACGAACGCGATTAAAAACGAAATGGAATTGTCAGGAAAATTGTAATTTTAGAAAGTATTTCAAATATGGCAATTAATACTGAGAAAAAATATATACCGCCTTCCACTAGAATAAATTAGTGGCCATTTTCTAAATCCCTTAACTAGAAATATAGATATCCGAGCTATGCGCATAAGGCACGCCAATAAACTGAATAGACGATATAGAATTTCTGGTGTACACATTTCTAGATGGTGAAACAGAATTCTAAATACTCTAAATATTCTGAATCATTTGTATTGCTAGAAATTCTCGCTTGATTTTCTTGAATTTGTTAACAAACCAAGATTATAGTTGCTGAAACCCGCTTCTTGTACTCTCATTTATTTGCAGAGATTTTTAAATAACTTTGCCCTCGAGAATATAGGCAAACTCTCTAGAATTCTAATCGGGGCTTCTAGAACTCGCTTTCCAAGGGGTTGGTTGGTTGTAGGATTTAAGGCCGATTGACTCCTGATGTGTCCTAGGCCTATAGGGGGAGTGCCCTCCGTGGGGGTCTTTCTAAGGGGTCCTAGCCCGTATTTACGCGAGTTTCGGAGGAAACCACGGAAAACTCCGAACGGCTAGGTCGATGAGCGCGACCTGGGATCGAACCCGGCACCTCCCATCTACCAGCTTTGAGCGCAGAACCGCTCGGCCGCTGGTGGGCCGCTTTCCAAGGGGACTAGAATTTATAAGGATGACATGGAACTATTTTTTCTAGAGCCACAATTTAGATTCTAGATGTCAGTTACAGAATTTTTTCTCAGTGAATGATGCCACAAAAAACTTAATTTTTAGAAGGAAAATCAAAAAATATTTTAATACGTGAGATGGTAAAATAATTAAATGTTAACAAAGTATTGGTAAGATGATTTTTACCAAGATATAAACTTTTTTGGCTGTTTAAACTGAAAATTTGACTTGAGGCGGCCACGTTGCTTATCCACACGCATGACCGCAAGTTAAAACACAAATGTTTAAAATATCGATTTGTATCATGCTCAAAACTTAGAAAAGATAAAAATAAAGTATTTAGCAAAACAATTTCTTTAAAAACAGTGCAGCAATAATTAAAAAAAAAAAAGGGGGGGGGGGGTTAAAAATCAGTAGATTTGCAGAAAAAGCCTTTATTAAGGAGAAGAATTAAAAGAAACAAGTCTTCAGGTAACCAAAAAAAAAAAAAAAAAAATATCACTTAATGGTTGAACTGAATTGGTTTTCTATGATGAATCAAGTTTAATTTATTTCGAGCTGATCAAAAAAGCTAGAAAAACGGCGAAAATGTGAACGACTTAATGAAAATTGCTTTCTAAAAACAGTGACACATTCTCCATACATTATGATAAGGAGGTGCATAACTTTTCAAGGAATCGGCCAAATTTTTATGCTCAAGTGATCAATTAACTCGAAATAAAACATGGCTATCTATTATAAAAGTGGCGCCTAACCTACTATTTTGAAGGTATCTCAGATTTTTCCGCAAACAGAATTTCAGATAATAATGCACCTTGCTACAGGGCATCTGCGGTACGCTTGTTTGAATCACTAGGGGGCTCTGCCCCCTGCTCGCTCCGCTCACCAACCCCCGAGCGAGGCTTCGCCTCCCCTCCGACTCACTTTACTTATTAACACATGCAGAGCTCTGCCCGCCTATTCGCTGTTTTCTTTCACTGAAAAGGAATATTAACAGTGTATATTGCAGGACAAAAGTAGAAAACTATTATGGAAATCCTCATATTCAATGTCAAATTGAAATATATAATATTTATATATTTTTTTTACTAGAAAGAAATTCATAATATCTAGACCATTTTGCCTTACAGCTTTAGTACATGACCCTTTTTATTTATTTTTTACAACCTTAGATCCGGACCGCGATACCCCTTCGTAATTGGAAGATTGCAGGTTCGGTTCTCGAGCCGGCCAAAGACCGTCGTGTACACTAATGGCCGTGTACACTGATGGTACACTAATAGTGCACGTAAAATATGTCGTGGCCGCAATATCCTCCATGTTTCTATCAAAATTATACTTCTGGGGGCCACTGAAGCGAGGGACTATCCCCTTCGGGTAGGACCAAAATTGTGGTGGCATGTCTATCCGGAACATCCGTAGGGGTGCGTCCCAGACCGTCGCCAATTATCCATAGCGTAGTAATGGTGCGATGTCAAACACAACCTACCTACAACCATGGATAATATTTTAATTTTCCCGTGTAAGAAAATTAATTTTCTAAAAGTAGAGAAGAAAGTTGATATTTATTTTTTTTCTTTTTACATCCACAGTTTCGGGCCGCGGAACCCTAGTCTGTAAAACGATGAGCACGTAATTGGAAGATTACCGATTCGATACTTGAGCCGGCCAAAGACCGTCGTGTACACATAAAATCTGGTGCACATAAAATCTGTCGTGACCGCAAAGTCCTCCATGTTCCCACCCACGCTATACCTCTGGGGATCACCAAAGTGGAGAGGGGGGATCCCATCTGGGAAGGATCAAAATTGTGATGGCATGTGACCAGAACATCTCTAGTGGTGCGTCCCATATCGTCGCCAATTACGCATAGCGCAGTACTGGTGCGACGTTAAATCAAACTTACCTACCTACCTACGTTCAACCACGGATCATATTTTATTTTTCCCGTGTAAAATAACTTCATGACAGAAGAGCAACGTCACTGGGAGAGACTTTCTTCAAAATGGCAAATAGAGTACCTTCATAAATTTGTCGTTTTTAGTTAATAACTTCTTTAATTTAAATGATAGAAATTTCTAAGCAGCTGAAATGTCTTTCTTGGAGTATTCGGAACTTCGGAACACATTGATACCTCTCATGACGTTAAGGACCTTGCCCTCCGCTATAAGAGGCTGTCGCAGACAAAAAAATTGACAGTAACTTTTTTTTTATATATATATAGAGAGAAATTGTTAAAATTACCTATCCATACCCATGAGCAACTATAATTCTGAAAGTAATAATATCTTTTTTCACTCTAAGTCAAATCCCACAAAAAATATCGTAGAATTTTTTCTCTACCAGACCTGGAAATAGTGTCAATCTCAATCCACTCAAAAATATTTAGTCTATATTAGGCGGATGGAAAAAGAGAAGGATTCGAAATTTTCAGCCTACATTTCTACAAGAAGTAGAAAAAATTATTTATGAGATTTGGTTTAGTGAAATTTTTAATATTTATATGAAAACTTAGAATAATATATGCCATTGCGCATTAAAGCAGTAATTCCATAAAAAGATGGAACTAACTCAATGCAGAATACATATTTTTATTACGTAACTGCTTAGATCTAACAAGTAAGTAGATATATTCCGTATATTAAAATAATAACTTATTTATTTAATATAATAAATCCTAATAGAATGCAAAGTATTTGTTTATTATATTAGGCTTAAAAAGCTATTTTTTGTAGATTTTTATTAAGTACATCATAGAGTACATACATAAAGCAAATTACTAAATCGAAAATGTACATGGGTTTTATTTTATCCCTTTGGTACTATGTAAACATGACAGTTTTATTTGTTTCAACTATTATTTTTACAGTTATTACAAATAAAAAAAAGTATAAGTCAATTTTTTTTTTTTGCAGTGCGGCGTTTTTTTTTTATTATTATTTGGTCCCTTAGTGTATATATTATAAATGAAATTTTTCATTCAAAATTTTGAGAACATAAAAAGGCAGCATTTAAACAACATTTTACAAAATTTTTATTGAGAAATTTCGAAAATTCAGCCTGTGCTTCTTAGTTTTAAGGACCTTCCGAAAAACGGTGGGCAAAATATCTTTAAAAGTAATGCACCGATCCTATTAAAACTTTATAAAATTTATACGCAATTCTTCAAAATAGAAATGACTTGTAAGTCAACGAAGAATTTAAAAAAATAAAAAAGTTGAATTTTGAATTTTTGGCAGAGTTGTAATGCAAAACCGTACAATTCCTGTCCATTTTATTCCCGGTATAACCTTGTAAAATAAGTTATTATCACAAAGAAAGAAAAATATATCGTTGAAGCACTAGACAATTCTACTTTAAAGAAGTATGCGAAGTTTAAATGAGATCGGTGTATTAGATCTTCAGAAATCGTGCCCACCGCTTTTCTAAAAAGGTTCTCCGGAAACCAAGATCCATTGGCTGAATTTTCAATAATTTTTAATGATTATTTCAAAAAATGCTGTTTACACGTTCTTCTTTTATAGGCTCAAAATTTTGATTAAAAATTTTGATTTACAATATTAGAAAGAGAGAGAAAAGGAGATTGAAAATTGCAACAGAATTTTTTAATCTTTATAAGAAATTATCATACCGATCTATGTTCTTTTCTTTATTTAATTAGTTAAAAAAAAAAAAAAAAAAACCGCAATTATAATCATGTAATCATTATAATCAATGTTTTTTTAAATATACTGAAATTTATTTGAAACAAATATTTTTAACATTATCACTTATAATACACAACAGTAAAAATTACTTTAATTAAAATATATATGTATATATACATACAATAGGTAACAAAAGTCTCCGAACACGAGAAAAAATTCCTATATAAAAAAAGTACACTTAATACAGTTTTGTTAAATAAATCCTAGTCGAATCCTGTTCTTAGTCAGCCTAAGAACATGATTCGACAAGGATTTATTTAACAAAAGTGTATTAAGTGTACTTTTTTTATATAGGAACTTTTGCTAGCATTTGGAGAATTTTGTTACCGACTGTATATATATTATTATTCATTTATTTTTCAGGAAGCTGTTGTCGGCGAATTCCATCAAGTCGACAGTATTTATAGGTAAGCAATACATTGCGCTATAACATTTCTAATTTTATTATTTACTTATTTATTTTAGAATGTTGATTTAACCGAGAACGATCTTACCTATGTCTGATGATAATCAGCTCAGTATATGTAATGTATCTATATATATATATAACTTTTAAAAATGTGATTTTGTTTTAGGCCATTTTGGAATCATATTTTTAAATTTGTTGGCTACCAATCTTTGACATCCCCTTTTTTGTCAGATAAGTCACATGGATTAGAGTCGGATACGAGGTCTGATCACAAAATACAGTGAAAAAAAAATATGTACAAAGTAACAAGCTTACATCGAACTTTATTCGATCTCCTTCAAAATGCTTTCTTTCGTTAGCGATACATTTATCCCAAAATTGATTCCATGACTGGAAGCATTTATGAAAAGTTTCTTTCGGAAAGGCCTTGAACTGCTCTCTTATGGCTCTTTCAATTTCAGGAATGGTGTCAAAACGTTTTCCTTTTAACACAGTTTTTATTTTGGGAAGAGCCAGAAATCGCATAATGCTAAATCCGGAAAGTAAGGTAGGTGGCTAAAAACTAACGAATCGAAATCGAGGTATCCCATGGCGTGTTATCGTGGTAAAGTAGAAAGACACTGACCGACTTTTTTTTTTTTATTATAATAATTATATTTTTTTTTTCTTCATATATCGTCTCGTAATCGTTGTAAAAAGCCCTTGTAATATTCGGAGTTTACAGTTGTTCCCCCTGGGCCGAACTCTGATCTCGCTATGTCTTCACTACAAAAAAAAAAAAAAAAAAAAAAAAAAAAAAGCCTGGCATTTACATTCGACTTTGAATGACGTGCATAGTTAGGATGGGCGAGAAGAGTCACTCGATTTTCATTAGGAACTATGCATTTTCGTTTCAGTGTCATAGCCGCAAACCCACCTTTCATTTCCGGTTATAATTTGGGTATTTGGGAATGAAACTTTCTTCAACACCATGCAAATTGACATACGAGTTTCCTTCTGTTCGTCATTCAAAAATCTGGGAACAAATTTCGCACTGACTCATGTCATTTGCAAATCATCGGTTAAAATCCTCTCCAGGGACCCATACGAGATGTTCATTTCCTTGGGAAGCTCCCGAATAGTCAATCGTCGGTTTGTACGAATCATTTTTGCCACCTTTTGCACGTTTTCATCTGTTTTTGAAGTTGAAGGATGTCCTGACCGTTGCTCTTCTTCAATCGACTCATTTCCGCTTTTGAATCGAATCATTTCCGCTTTTGAATCGACTCATTTCCGCTTTTGAGTCGCTCGTACCACTTATTCTTCGACCACATTTCATGAAACCATGGAAGCCTCTGCGTAAGCGCTAATTCATCGAGTCTACTTTTAAAATAGGGGTAACAGGCATCCGGCTCAGAGAAAATGAATGATAACAGAGCGCGAATTATTGGATGGTTTCCAAATTAGAACCTGCCGGTCAAGCTGGCACCCCTCCAACATTTTGGACGCGTCGTCGTTGGTAGTTTTAGGAAACGTGGCTGTACTATAAAAGCAGTCTTCGAAGTCATCACATTATCACCGTACACTGATTTTAACATTTCATGAGCTTTTTTGGCCTTTTTTACAACATAAAATAAAATTTAATGTTAGCAGGTTGCTCAAAATTCGTGGTGTGCGACAGATATCGTAAAGACGATCTCACTATTTCTGCTCTGGAAGCCGACAGACAAGTTTCAACTTGTTCAAATTTATATTCAACACATATTATCTCAACTAATCAGAAATCACTCATCAACTATCGAAGGTTATACTTCAAATGAATGTAACATCAGCTGTTGCTGCTATAAAAAATTTGTCAACTTTTTTTTTTTTTAATCAAACCGGTATATATATTAATATCGCAGTACTTCAAACGATTTTGGCAAAAAGTAAAAAATTGCTGCAAATAGTAATTATGAGTCCTGAGTCTCTTTAAACTCATTTGAAAATTAGAGATTTCATAGAATTTTTTAAAAATTAATAAAAATGGGATTTCTTTTACTTAGCATTTATATTTTAGAAACTGCAAGCTGCTAGTCTTAAAACTTCTCACTCATGTTATATATATATATATATATATACATATATAGATTAATGTAAATAAAAAAATATATATTTACATATATAAATTTTAGTTTTTTCCTGATTTTTTCAAGTAATATGGGGCGAACATCGATTCCGCCGCAGAGCATTACGAAACCCCCCAAGATGTTATCAGTAGTTACCCCTACATATCGTTTCCGCCGAATGTCTCCCCCCCCCCCCCTTTTCCAAAGGCATTACTTTTCCGCCGTTTCAGGGATTAAGAATTTATCTTTTGCGAGATTCGGCGACATTTTTCATATTACGCTAAATAAAGCATTATCAATATAACATTTTTATTAAAATTAGCAGTTAAAACATGTTACAAGAATAATTCTTGTTGAGAGTGGTAAAATTAACAATTTCCTTTCGAGGATTGTCTTTGAAACTGGTTTTTCTTCTTTCGTACTAGACATTCGAATGTAAGAATCTGTACTCATGTGTAATTTGTACTCATGTGTAGTCTCCCCATGTGCAATTTCTTAAAAGTGAAGCAATTTGGAGCCAACTTATGCTTACAAAGGTGTTTTTGCCTTCTGTCCCCTCCCTTCGGGGGGGGGGGGGGACGGAGGTAATTTCGATACATCCCGTTACTTTAGGTGTCGGATACATAAAAACAATCCAAGCACCGAAATTCGTGACCGCAGTCCTCATAGATTTCTCAGGACAAATTTTGCGCTAAAACGGGTGTCTCGATTTTGTCCCCTCGTAAATCTCTAAAAAAACTAAAAATGTGTTTTTAGAAATATTTTAAGGAAGTCGCACAGCTTTTTTCAACGTCTTTTCCCATTTTTGGTAAAGTTCGCTACTTAAAAATCCTGAATTCGCGAAATTTCCCGCCAAAAATCGATTTTATGTACTTTCTCATTCGTCTAGTCTCCCCATGGGAAATTTCTTTACTGTGAAGTAATTTGGATCCGTGTTGTGCTTACAAGTATGGTTTTTGACTTTTGCCCCTCCCCCTCCAGGGGAGGAACGGGTGGGAATTTCGAAAATGTTCATAGATATAACTTTAAGTTGGGTAAAGACCTAAATTCGTGCCCATCGCCGTTGAATTCCGTTCAGCCGTTCTCACGTACTACCCGGAAAAAAAATAGCGTCACAGACATACAGACACAATGAAACACATACACAGACAAAAATTTCTGAAGTCATTTTCTTTTTAATGATGTGTGAAACGGGAAGATATCTCAAACTTTTTTCATTCTGACAAATTTACGGACAATAGTCTGATTTTGTTAATTAGATAATTGTTCACGTTTGTCTCATTGCTTTTGAGTTCTTATTTTATTTATTCATTATTTGGTTCCTATTCAGGTTCAGTTCGCAGTGATTAAAAACACTTTCCAACCGTACGTATCTGTTGCATTCTTTAAAACTGAATACATTTGCTTCCATGATGACACTTTTGTTTTTTATTAGGAAGGAAGAAATCTCGAAAAAAAATAATGTTATACTTTTTTCTTTATTTTAAAGAATAACCATAGATTGTTTTTGTGTAGCCCTCACATAGTGACTACTTTTGTAGTACATTTTCTATAAACAGCAAGCCTGCAAAAGTTTATTTTACTTAATCTATGCTGTAAAGATCCTCACTTAAGCATCTTTATAGATTTACTGTCGGTAACAAAAGTGTCCGAACACTAGCAAAAATTCCTATGTAAAATAAGTACACTTCATGCGGTTTTGTTAAATAAATCCTTATCGAATCATGTTCTTACACTGACTAAGAATAGGATTCTACAAAACTTTACTTAACAGAACGGTATTAAGTGTACTTTTTTTACATAGGAATTTTTGCTAGTGTTCGGACACTTTTGTTACCGACAGTACTTCTAAAAATAGAGCATAAAAAATTTTGCTTCTATATAGCCCTGTACATCATCTCTGAACATTGCATACGCACTACTATATGATTATGATGCACAGAAAAAATTCTCATGACAAAGAAAATGTATATTGAACAATTTTCCCTTATATCTCCTAAGAATTCAAACAACTTTGCGGGGCTGTGTAAACAAATTTAATGACAATAATCATACCTTATTTCACAGGAAAACTGATTTCGTGTATCTTAAAAAATATGTGTTAATTTTGTTACGTTAAGAGAATAAATTATGCTTTATAAATATGTCTCTCATAGACTGTAATTCATTGTAAATCTTTTGTGAGCCCCCTGTATTCCTGTGCTGTTTATACCATTTTTAATAGAAAACATGCCATAGAGAACCTCAATAACATAAATTTATTTCAAGGCATTCTATGGATACTATTAACAAAAATTAACCGAAAGACAGAGTAATTCTAATCACCGTTAAATATTGTTGAAAAATGTTAAAAACACTTAGGAAAAACGAAAATACAATTGCAGCAATTTCTTATTATAGCCCTTAATATACTTCCAATTATTCACGAAATTGAGTGGTATGGGTTGCGCATATAATGAAAATTGCGAATAAGCCATAAAAAGGCTGGAAGTGAAAGGTAAATGACATAAAAATACCCAGACATACCAATACTTCAATTTATTCCACAGCATTGTAAATACCCACCTTTTTTACAGACCACTTTTTTGTAGTGAAATTTTATCCAATATGTAATTATTACAATTAAATAATAATGAATAAATAAATATTCTTTAAGAAAAATGGTGTTTGAAAAAAAAATAATAATAAAACATGTCCTTAATGCTTCGAAATAAATTGAAATGCTCCGGTAGCGTACTGTACTGTACAAAAAATAAAACAGAAGCAAGATAGTTCTTTATATTTATTTTATCATATCATACTTTATAGATAACTTTTTGGGGGCACATGGATAATAACAGTCGATGTGATGTGTTGACATTCTATTGTATAACTGTACACAAACCATTCATGCAGTTGGGTGTTATTGAGTTGCGCTTAAGAATAGGAGGTACTACTCAATTGCGCTTAGGGCCTTCATCCTCATAAGCATCAGTTGCGCCGAGATCATAACCCCCCCCCCCCCTTTCCAAAAAAAAAAAAAAAAATGCATAAATGCATCAATTGCGCTCGTAGGTTTTTCAGGAAATCTTAAATCAGAAAACAAATTCTAAATGATTTTGACTGTTCAAATTTGAATAATTTGTCGATAAAACTTTCTGATAATCGTTAATATTTGTTTGTTTTAATTTTTTGAAAGCTTTTCAGGAATAAATTTTTTTTTTTTTTTTTTTTTTTTAATATTTTACATACCAGAACAAATTGTTCAGCTTATTCTATCATAAGTTATTGATGGCATGAGGTTTTTGGATTTCTTTTCGAAGTACTTATGTTTCATTTAAATGTGAAAATATTTTGAAAACATTAGAGGTATGACAAAACTAGATAAAAAACTGGTGTATAGTCAATATTTAAACTTTAAAACTTCTTCACACACCATAAAATTCAATTCAGCACAACCGGTTTCAAAATGACGTGGCCTTTCTTCATCAGGTGCAAAAAAAATTGGAGGCAAAAACAGGACTTGCTTTTATTTGTGCATTTATTTGCTTTTATTTATTAGACAAGTTTTATTTGTGTAATATAAATATTTCTTTAACTAAATAATATAATAGAAATATTTTTTTTAATTTCTCTTGTTTGAATTTATTGGAGCCTATTAGCGTTACCCAGGGGATACCACGAGAATAGGTAAAGAATTTTTTCCTTCCTAGGAATTATCATTCGTTACCTTCCGGTATACAAGGGAGGGGATGACAATGAACGTTATCAGTAATTTTTCTCGTGAGCGCAGTTGATGCATTTTTAACAATAGGGGGTTAACGTAAGCGCAATTGATGTGTGTCCATGCTGTTCATACCATTTTCGACAGTGAACATGGCGTAGTGAGCTTAAATAATATATATTAGCTTGAAGAATCTATGAAAATATTTACGGACATTTGAATGCGAACATGCAGATAAATCGAAGTCATGAACACTTTTCAGCTTTGTTGAAAAGTGTTAAAAGGATTGCTTGTCTTTGTAAATGCGGGGCAAAAATATTTTAAGTAAATTTAAATGAATATATGGTAATTCTTTTTCCAACAAAATGTAAGAAATATTACCAAATGCCTTAAATAATCGATGATACTAAAATTGTGATGCCCCCTATTTTCCCTGGGTTCCCCCCAACCGGGGGGTACGGGGGGCAGTCACTACGGCCCTGCCATGTCGCTTTTCGGCATTTCAGGTTGGCCATGGAAGATATTTTCACATGTATAAACATCTGTAAACGGTTAAAATATAAAGCAGTGGAACGTATGTGCGATGCTATTAATGCCTGTCGCATAGATATCATTGTGCTGTACACTGTAAAAAATGTGTCCTATTTGCTGCCAGAAATTCTCTGTAATTTGAAGAAATACGCGTAATTTACGAAAAAATTACGTTGTCAAAACGTATTTTCTCAAATTACAGAGAATTTCTGGCAGCAAATAGGACATATTTTTTACAGTGTATAGAGTACAAACACCAAAATATTTGAATCGCAAAAGGAAATCCTCGTTGACATTACGGCAATTATTGCCCGTAGAAAATGTTTTTCTGATAAAATGCTTGGTAAAGTTAAAATTCTGAATAACATACGTCTTCCTTTTTTTTTTCTTTAGGGAGAATCCATTTTGTCTTGATGAAGGGAAGGGCAGAAGTCATTCTCCCCGTATATAAAATTTTAAATTTTATAATTCATAAAAATGTATCCTCCAATTATTTTGATTAATTTTATGAAATGAAGCGTGTTTCTTTATTCATTTTGTAACTAATCACATTTGTCTAATCACAGAATCGTAACCAGAATCGTTACCTGCGGGAGGATAAGATAGCTTGTGGGGGAATGACACCAAGTTATTAATTTGTTACAATGGTGAAAAAGTGAAAAATTCTTTAATTTTAAAATATATGGGTAGGCTTGAATAATGTCGTGACTAAGGAATTAAAAATGCTATCGAGTTTTATTAAACATTTTGTAGGATGTAATAAAAGGGACAAAAATTGAAAGATGATTATAATACTTTTAATGTAAAATGAATACTTTTGTTTATAATATGTTTGTTGTATCTTTTAGAAACTTGAAAACTGACAAAGGAAAACTTTTCTTAATTGTGAATGAAGACGAATTCTTTGTGCTATTTCCTTCAAAAAAGCCCAAAAAGTTTAAAGCTTTCAGAAAATTTTTGTCAAGGTTATTCTGCTGTTCCAAGAATGCTCTTTAAGTACTTCATGCCTCACCGAAAATAGACATTTTATAAATCATGTAATCGAAAATAGAAATATAATAGAAGTCAAAAGGTATAGCTTAAAGAATAATTAATATAAGTTAACGAGGAAGGATTTCCCTCGTGAGTCTTTGTGTCATTCGTGTCGACGAGGAAGGATTTCCCTCGTCGATACAAATGTGTCAAGCCCTGGCGAGGATGGATTTCCCTCGCCTTTAAAAATCTGTCAAGCATTGGCGAGGAAGGATTTCCCTCGCCAGTACGAAACTACCAAGCACTCGCGAGGAAGGATTTCCCTCGCAGATAAGAACCTATCACACTATCGAGGAAGGATTTCCCTCGTAGATAAGAACACATCACACTATCGAGGAAGGATTTCCCTCGCAGATAAGAACCTATTACATTATCGAGGAAGGATTTCCCTCGCAAATAAGAATCTATTACACTATCGAGGAAGGATTTCCCTCGTAGATAAGAATTAACCCATCACACTATCGAGGAAGAATTTCCCTCGCTGATAAGAATCTGTGAAATACTGGCGAGGAAGGATTTCCCTCGCCGATATGAATCTGTGAAACGCTGGTGAGGAAGGATTTACCTCACCCATATGAATCTGTCAAGCCCAGACGAGGAAGGATTTCCCTCGCTTATATGAGATTGAAGCTTTTTATGAAATTTATTCTAGATACTCAATAGGCATTTCTATACTTCCAGATATTGAGGAAAAGCAGATCTTCAAATAAAATATGTCTTCTAAACCTCATAGTATTTCAAAACATTAAAAAGTTATATTTATAAAATAAAACATTTTTCTACAACAGTTTTGTAATTTTTCTCAAAAAATAGAAAATAAAACAAACAAAAATGAGTTAAGCTCTGTTTTTTGTGTTTTATATTTTTAAGATATTTTTTTTTTTTTCCTCTCCTCCTTCTTCTTTCTTTCTTTCTTTTTTTTTTTTTTTTTTTTTTTTTTTTTAATGTATTACGAAACCTTCCTATCCAACCTCCGTGTAATAGATATTTCTTTACATCAAAATTTTATAAATTTCTTCATTACCAATTGAAAACCTTTCTATATATGCTAAAAATTTTCTAGATATCAAATATTTTTCGAGTTTTAGGACAAATACCGAAGTAGCACAACGCTCTGTGAACGTCTAATAACGTTAACAATCGTTTAAACACTGTGTTTCGTCTCAAAAGAACGTTCTGTTACACGTTCAAAAATAGTATTATTTAGAAAGTTTTGAAAAGGTTTACTTTGTATCATCTATCAAAGTTACAATTCTAGTACTATGAAAAATGTTCAACTATATCACCGTCGTAAGCAGGGTTGGGTTTTTGACGTCAAAAAATGGTTTGTGTCAAAAACGTGTCGAAAAGTGTCAAAACCCGTCAAAAAGTGTCAAAAACCTCAGGTAATAATCTCATTAAAAGTATTTTATTGTAAATCAAGATACAAAACAGAGTAAATCACAATTTATATGTTATAAATAGTTTTGTTTTACACTAGTATAATTTTAATGAAAATACAAAGTATAATTCATATTCGTGAAGGAAAAATAGCAAAAAAATATTGAAACTATTAGATGTCTTTCTCAAAATACTATTTATATTTTGTATTATTTAATTATTCAAGTTAGTTACAAATAATGTTATTAATTTAAATACTAAATTCTTTAAAGCCATTAGAAAGGCAATTATAATTACCCAAAAAGGAAAGTTGGAAAGGCAATTATAATTACCCCCCCCCCCTATTTTTTTTTTGGTGTGTGTGGGGGGGGGGGGGTAACAGAAATGAAATTAACTATTTTCAACTAATTTTGTAGTGCAGAATTTAAAAATAATAGTGAAAAATCTGTTATGATTTGTTTTTTTGTTATTATTATTTAATCTGTACTGGAAACAATATACAAAAGTCTTTAAAAGACATGCATTATTACTATGAATATTATTAATTTTGCAATGAATACTGTTAATATGGAGATAATATACATATTGTAGAGTAAGTAGAACTTAAAAACATGGAAAATACACTAAATGATTGAAATGTTATTACTTGTCGTTTTAAAACCAAAATACAAAAAATAGGCTTTTTTACGTCTTGTGTTAAATATCTACCTTGTGATTTTAACATGAATAGTTCACAAATAAAGCCAAACTTATCGGGTACGGTTTTACAAGGTCTACACTGAAAACTTGCCATTTTGAACATGAAGCTTTAATTATAAAATAGCGCAAACATACTTAACAAAGAATGTCTGTTAACTAGAATACCAGGAAAAAAAAAAACAGATAAGGTACGAATACAGGGTTGTTAGCAGAGAGGATGACCAGGAGGCAGGGTTAATACCACGAAAGGTTACCATGTGTGATACAGTCGGCAGCAAAAGTATCTGAGCACTAACAATAATCCTTGTCTAAAAAAAGTACACTTAATACTGCTTTGTTAAATAAATCCTTGTCGAGTCATGTTCTTAGTCAGTCTAAAACATGATTCGACAAGGATTTATTTAACAAAATAGTATTAAATGTACTTTTTTGATATCGGAATTATTGGCTAGTGCTCGGATACTTTGCTGTCAACTGTATTGTAAAAATCATAAAAAAAAATGGTGAAATTTGCCATTTTCTGATACTTTAACAACTAGTATGTTGTGGCCACCACAAGACTTTCTTCTATATTTTCCTATATACATATTCAATCAGTAACAATAAAAAAAAAAAAAAAAAAAAAAAAAAAAAAAAAACGATTTTTTTTCTGTTTTTTTTTTTTTTTTTTTTTTGTTTAAAAGTAAAAAAAAAATCGATAACTTCGTTTTAAATTATCACAGATTTATAGTTCAACCATTCGTTATAAAGGTATTGACGAGATCTTTCGAAAGATACCCATCTTGAAAGTTTACCCTCCCCGGGGGGGGGTACTTCCCCTCCCATGGGGGGGAAGCGATGCCCCCACATGCACAGAAGTTTTTTCCAAGTTAACTATTACTATTATCAATAACTCATAGTAATTTTACAATCACAAGTTAAAAATAACTCTCATTATGTACATTTATACGAAATTTTGTCCTATACTGCTATGTTAAAAATTTAGAAAAAATGCGATCACAGCGCCACCTGTTGAGCTATTGATCCCCAAAGGTAATCAGCACCAGTTTATGTCGGGGACCAACTAAATACCAAGTTTGATTAAATTTCGTTAAAAAAAAAAAAAAAAAAAAAAAAAATGCGATTTTTTTTTTGTTAAAAGTAAAAAAAATCGATAACTTTGTTTTAAATTGTCACAGATTTATAGTTCAACCATTCGTTTTAAAGGTATTGACGAGACCTTTCGAAAGATACCCATCTTGAAACTTTGCCCCTCCGGGGTGTACTTCCCCCCCCGGTGGGGGGGGGGGGGGAACCGATGCCCCCACATGCACAAAAATTTTTTCCTATTTAACTACTACTATTATCAACCTGATCTTTCGAAAGATACCCATTGTGAAAATAATCCCCCCTGGGGGGGTATTTCCCCCCTAGGGGGGGAAGCGATGCCCCCCATGCACAAAATTTTTTTCCTAGTTACATACTACTATTATCATTAATTCATATTAATTTTACAATCACAAGTTTAAAGCAACTCTTATTATGCTCATTTATACGAATTTTTGTCCTATGCTGCCATGTTAAAAATTTAGGTAAAACGCTATCACAGCGCCACCTGTTGAGCTATTGATCTCCAAACATAATCAGCACCAGTTTATGTCGAGGACCAACTAAATACCAAGTTTGGTAAAATTTCCTTTAAAAAAAAAAAAAAAAAAAATACGATTTTTTTTTCTAAGTTTTTTTTTGTTAAAAGTAAAAAAAATCGATAACTTTGTTTTAAATTATCACAGATTTATGGTTCAACCATTCATTTTTAAGGTATTAACGAGACCTTTCGAAAGATACCCATCTTGAAACTTTGTCCCCCCCGTGTGGGTACTTCCCCCCCGGTGGGGGGAACCGATGCCCGCACATGCACAAAAATTTTTTCCCAATTAACTATTACTATTATCAACGAGACCTTTCGAAAAATACCCATCTTGAAAATTGACTTCCCCGGGGGTTACTCCCCCCAGGGGGGGGGGAACCGATGCCCCCACATGCACAAAATTTTTTTCCTAGTTAACTACTACTATTATCAATAATTCATATTAATTTTACAATCACAAGTTTAAAATAACTCTCATTATGCCCATTTATACGGAATTTTGTCCTATGCTGCCATGTTAAAAATTTGCATAAAATGCGATCACAGCGCCATCTGCTGGGCGATTGATCTTAAAATCTAATCAGACCCTTTCCATGTCAGCGTCCAACTATACACCAAGTTTGGTTCAATTTCATTCATCGGTTCGTGAGATACGGTGAAAAATACGAAATTTTGCGATCACAGCGCCACCTGCTGGACTATTGATTCCCAAATCTAATCAGCACCATGCCCCGTCAGGTTCCAACTATATACCAAGTTTGGTTGAATTTCATTCATTGGTTCGTGAGATACGGTGAAAAATACGAAAATTTGTCCTATACTGGCATGTTAAAAATTTACATAAAATGCGATCACAGCGCCACGTGCTGGGCTATTGATCCCCAAATCTAATCAGCACAATGCCCCGCCAGGGTCCAAATATATACCAAGTTTGGTTAAATTTCATTCATTGGTTCGTGAGATATGGTGAAAACACTAAACCACAGACACACACACAGACAGACAGACAGACACACAGACAGACAGACATTTTCTAAAAACTATCAATTCGTGTTCAGGACATCCCAAAACGTGTAGATTCGTCAAAAAACGGAGGTCGAAAATTTTCGCGAATCCAATACTTTATATTACATATAGAAGAAAGTAAAAATGGAACAACAAACATGTTTGCCGGGACTCTGGGTTGCCAGCAGGAAGGGTTACCACCTGTGATGTTGTGAAAATGATAAAAAAAAAAAAAAAAAATTGCAATTTTCTGATACTCTAACAGAAAAATGTGACGTGGTGGGACTTTTTTACTGGCAGATATTTAAATAAAAATTGGAATTAATAATAATAATAATAATTTGTCCGTTGTTACCGAACTATTGTAGACTAGTGTTATCAATATCAGAATGTCTCCACAAAGGTGTGATTTTGGAAAGGCTTAAAGTGACATATCACCTATTGTCACAAATGTCCATGCGCCAAGGAAGAAAGAGAAAACAGAAGGCTTCACAACTAGTATTTTATTATTGCATGCTTTTTCTAAAGAGAAAAAGAACTAGAATGGTGCGAAATGCTAAAAGTAATAATGTAAGATTGCAATATATTTATATATATTTTTTTTAAGTTAAAAGAAATTGGCGCATTGATTATTTTATTAATGTACATTTCTATTCATAATTTTTCATTCCACATTTTATAGTAGCCTAAAATTATTTTCTATTTTCAAAATGAAACCTACTGACAAAAATCCCACTTGGAATTTTTGATGGGACATGTGGTTTCTGGTGTCTAAAACTGTTATAAAATTTACTCGAGGGACTAAAACCAAAAATTAGAAAAATGTAATAAAATGTAGATATAAATTAGTTGCAAAAAATAGTTTCAGAATGCTTTTTGTACAGAATTTTAAGTTTTTGACAATTGTTGTCAAAAACTATGTCAAGAAGGGGGTTTTGACATGACAGTTAAAACCATGAATAAATCAAGATAAAACCATCAGTTGTCAAAAACTTGCCAACCCTGGTCGTAAGACGTTCAGTCTTCAGTGTAATTATAACGAATTTAACAAAATGCTTTTTTATTGTGAGTTTTGTTGCCTTATTTTCCGTTTTACTATTTGTTGGTACGTCATGATGGAATAATTACTGTAAAGTAATATTGATGAGGCAAGAAATTTACAAAATTTTCAACTTTAGTTATTGATATAAACTCTGTTAATTCAGTTTGGGTACGTATTGGCTATCTGGTAACGCTAGTATTCAGCAATTTGATTTTGTTAACGAGAAGGCAATAACTCAGCTTCTATTATTTATAAATGCTCTAAACTTGATAATTGATATTGATGTTATGCCTATTCAGTGTGGATGCATATCGGATGATAGGTAGCGCTGCTACGTTTCCGTTTATGAGAAGATTATATTTCAGCTTTTATAAACCCATATATTTACCAAACATTGTACGAAAAGTATATATTATGACAAAATATGCTGTTACAATTTCAGTATACATCCGCAGACAGATACAGCTGCTAGTACTATCTGCGATTTTCCAGATGGCTATATATGAGCATTTTTTCTTGAAAATTGCACAAAAATGCATACATAAAAATGGTATTTGTAAAAAGCTGAGTTGATAATTTATTTTCAGATAAAATTATTAAATTTTAAAATATTGTAAACATTGTATCTCACAAATTAATGAGCGTAGTTTAACTAAATTTGCTGACTACATTTGATTATCAATCGCTGAAATGGTGGCGTTATCCTCCCATTTCATTTTCATAATTTTTAATTCGGCAGAATAGCACAAAATTTCCGATAAATTTACTTAAGTAATAATTATTTCTAACTTGTCCATGTGAAATAATATATTTGTGATAGTCAATCAGAAAAAAAAAAAAAAAAAAAAAATATATATATATATATATATATATATATACAGACACGACATTATTTCATTATTTAAAACATGAAAATCTGACATTGACAGATTTTAATTTAGTGCCAGAGGCCTACTACTAAACTTGTTAATATCGACAAATTCTTCTTTAGTTAATTCGTGACGATCTAAATTCCATGATAAAGTTTTCATTAAATCAAACCAATGTGTTTCAGCTGCAGATACTGTAACAAATAACGTTGGAAGTCCAAACTGTCTTATAGCCGCAAAACAACGTTTTTTCTCTTTTTCCCAATGAGGGGGAGGTGTACCTTGGGGGGGACTCATGTCAAAGGTGTGCCTTGGGGGGGGACTCATGTCAAAGTTGTACCTTGGGGGGGGGGACTCATGTCAAAGTTGGGCCTTGGGGGGACTCATGTCAAAGTTGGGCCTGGGGGGGGGACTCATGTCAAAGTTGGGCCTTGGGGGGGACTCATGTCAAAGTTGTACCTTGGGGGGGGACTCATGTCAAAGTTGGGCCTGGGGGGGACTCATGTCAAAGTTGTGCCTTGGGGGGACTTCATTCAATAAATCCCCATTCAATAAACCGACTGAAATAGGCCCTTAGCACTATTAAGAGTGACGTATAAAAATTCGACAACGCTGTACCGACTGAAATAGGGGTACCTTGGGGGGGGACTCATGTCAAAGTTGGGCCTGGGGGGGGGGACTCATGTCAAAGTTGGGCCTTGGGGGGACTTCATTCAATAAATCCCCATTCAATAAACCGACTGAAATAGGCCCTTAGCACTATTAAGAGTAACGTATAAAAATTCGACAACGCTGTACCGACTGAAATAGGCCTCTAGCACTAATATATATATATATATATATATAAAGGAGATTTGTGCAGGGCATCGTTTTCCTCCATTCATTAAAATTTTCAGTATGGATATTTTACGAAAGAAAGCCTTCCATATCTTTAAAATGAATTGTTTAACCCTAAATCTGGGATAATTTAAAACAAAATTATCATTCTTTTTCAGTTCCTACTATTAGTTCACACTCTCCCTATATGTATCTTGTACAAATCTTGCAATCGATTTTTAACTAACTTCCCGAATAGCTAGAAATTTGAAACTTTCAGAATTGCTCAGAACACGGTGACAGCACAATACTTCGAAGTCCGATTTTCGAACTTTTTATTAGTTTTCTTATAATTAATTAAAATATGAAAATAATAACATCCTAATAGCGTTATTATAGCCATTAAAGTATTAGCTATAATTTAATTGTTGCCAAAAAAAAAAAAAAAAAAAAACGAGTTTATTTCCTTTAGACATAAAAATAAATACATTTGATTAGCCGTGAACATTAAAAAATTATAAAAAGTTAAATTATGCATCTCACAAAAATTGACGTCATTATCACTTTAAAAATTTTATGCATTGATAAGAGTTCTATGATTCATCAGAAAATTTAAACCATGGTATATAGAAAGCTTTTTTCATCTTGTAATTATTTTTATTTCATTTTGCACGTGCGCTTTTTATTTCCTAATCCAAAATTATTAAAAAAAAAAAAAACTTTTTCGATAGTGTTTGTAAGTAGGAATTGACTTAAAATTTTTTCTTTTATATTACTTGTTATATTTTAATTTATCATATTTTCTAAGATATCTTATGTATATCATAAAATTGACTTTCTTCGGATATTGTGTCATACTTCTTTCAGATAAAAATCATTTGCATTCGTTGTAGAAAATAATTTTGATAAATAATAATTTTAATAAAATCACGAGTTTTTTTTTTTTTTTTTTTTTTTTTTTTAATTTTGTGACAAACATTTTATTTTAATTAAAAACTAAAATTTATAGAAATAAAGATTCTTAATTACTTAATTCGTTAAATTTTTTTTTTTTTCTCTCTTCCCTCTTTAAAGATGGAAAAAGTAGTTTGAAAATAAAAGAATTCTAGCAAAGAAGTAATACAAAATAATAATAATAATAATAATAATATATGTATATTTTTTCAGAACCATACAAAACAATTTTGATATCGTTATAAAATCAACGAAATTGTGTTAATTTTGGTACAAATATTTATGGATTATATGGATCAGCTGTGTTGTTTTCATTTGTATATATGTTACCGTTAAAGTGTGAAATCCGTTATTTCGTAGAATAACTAGGTATTTCATGAAATAACTGGACAAGTCAGTTAAAGTATATAAAATTATTGAATTCTATGATTTAACTAGTTATTCTACAGAATAACGATTACTTGATCGTTAAAGTATGAAATACGATACTTGAAAGTTCTTTGAACCGGTTCTAGCTGCTTTTAGACAGTTTTGAATGGCTTATAGCTGCTTTGCAATGATGTGTGTGTGTGTGTGTAATTGTGGGTGTGTATTCTATTTGCAGTTTGTGTACAGGGACACGCCAAAATTTTTCATATCATTATGGCTACGGGCAGAATTTGTATGTACCGCAATAGCGGCCGCAAAAATCCTCCGATTGACTTCGAAATTGGCACGCACGTTAAAGCTTTGCATAGAAACAGCTGTATAACTTTTTATGTCTACATTGTTTATAAATTGTGTACAGGGATACGGCAAAATTCTTATCATTACGGCATATGGGGCGAATTTCGTTTAAACGCATTTTAACATAATTACTTTGCAATCAACAAAATGAAATTAGCGTGCGTGTGTAAGATGCTTAAATTTATGTTGTTTGAAGAAAATATGTGCTCTTAGGCTTTCTAATTAATGTACAGAATCTTACAAAAGCGTTCTGACAATGTCACTTAATCATCCAAACTACGTTAAATTTGGAACAATTATTAACGGAAAACGCAGAATCTGGTAGCCGTAAGGCGCAATGCCCTCCGTAAGGGTCTTTCTAAGGGCTCCTAGTCTATATTCACGTGAGTTTAGGAGAAAATCATGGAAAACCTCCAAGGACTAGGTCGATGAGCGTGAGATGGAATCGAATTCGGCACTTCCCTTCTACTAGCTTTGAGCGCATAATCACTCGGCCACTGGCGGGGCAATGTACAGCGATCTTCCCTGGAAAAAACAAGCATTTATTTTTGCTATGATATTCTGTATATTACTTATTTTGAAAGGCTTGGAAATTGATATTAGGCGCACATTACTTATTTTTAAACAAATGTACTCGAACAAAATGCGTAACTTTCTTTAAAAGAAAAGTGATATTGAATAATTGTATTCGGGAAGTGAAATGGAGGTGCCGGGTTCGACCTCAGATCGCGTTCGTCAGCCTAGTCGTTCAGAGTTTTCCGAAACTTTCGTAAATATGGGCTAGGATCTTTTAAAAAGACCCCATGTAGGGTAATTCCGCTCAGGAATCTTCCCTCATCCCTGTCCGATCTCAGACCCTAACGCAGTCAATTCGTTGTGGTTGATTGTATGGGAGAAGGCCGATTGACTACACTATTATCTTAGAAGAAGTACCTTCCGTGGGGGGTCTTTCTGGGTGGCCCTAGCATGTATTTACTCTAGTTTCGGAGAAAACCACGGAAAACTCCGAACAGCTATGTTGACAAGTGTGATGTTGAATCGAAAAGAGGCACCTCCTGTCTTCTAACTTTAAGAGCATAACCTTGCGGCCTCTGATACGGCCAGTCAATCAGCCTTAACCCACAATACCATCCGGAAGTGATGAAAACTTAAATGCCTGTAAAAAAAAAAAAAAGTCAAAGTCTCGGCCTACAAAAAATAAAGTGAAAATTTATTTCAACGTCATATTTGTGTGAATTAAGATTTTCTTTTCGCCCAACAATTATGTTTTTAAAAAAAAAAGAAAAAGAAAGAAAAAGAAATAGCTTTCTATGTATTTGAGGAAATGAGTGTTTGCCTTTTAAATATTTAATTTAATTATTATAGTATATTTTTCAGAAATTTATGTATAGTGCACCTATAATTATTTTTAGGTATTTAAATGTGCCCTAACTTTAAAAAGTTGGAAAACCACTGGTGTTGATACGAGTTTTTAAAAGCAATTGTTAACCAAATTTGCAATCATTCATTAAAACGTTTTAAATAAATATGACTCCAGAAATTATAACTAGATGGCAGCACTAAAGAAATCTTATATTTATTAAAAGCAGGTGATTAAAAAAAAATATTCTCTATGAGCAGTCAGTGGGCAGTGGAGCAGTGCTGCCAGTTTGAGGAAATTTTGACGTGATATTTAAGATATTGAAGGAAAAAGTGAAATTTCTTTTCAAAAAGGGAAATGTTACTTTGACAGTTTTTAAAGCAGTTCTTGTAAGATTTTTTTTTCTTTTTTCTGCAACTTAAACTATCCGAACCAATTTCTCTATATGCTGAAATCTTAAAAGCTAATCAGTGCAGATGTTTCCTATTTTGTAATAAATCTAAAATATTCTGATGGAATATATCGATTTAGTTTTCGGCCTAGTCATTCAGAGCATTCCTTGATTTTCTCAGATATATACGCGCGAATATTGACTAGGATTCCTTAGAAAGATACCTATGGGGGGCATTTTACCCAGGCCTAGGTCCAACGTGCAGTGCTTTTAGAAATCTCTTAATTGAATAACATGCACTTTTAAATATTGAAATTCGGTAATCGTTTGCAGTCATTTATTTCGATTTAAGTATAGCCCATCAAGAGAAAATTAAACCTTAAATTAATGTTTCCCTAATTAAATGGTAACTCACAATTAAGTATTAATAAGCAACAAATTATCATATAAAGGTTAAATATATTAAATCAAAATTTCAAGATCTTTCGATAAAGACACAAGCAATGTTTAAAATTCACTGTTTTCCAAAAAAAATTATAAAGTTTTCATGACACATTGATAATGATAAATATGTAAAACGAAAAATAAGCATTTTTAATTTTATAAAAATGTTTGGTTTAAAACCTGTATAGTATATGTCAACCTGATTAAAGTCAAATCGTTATTAATGTAACAATGGAAAAAAATAAAAAAATAAATAAAAATAAAAATAAATGTGAGTTAACATTAGCAGCAAAGACTGGCAACAGTTGGGTCGGATTAAAATTATAGTACGGCCCTTCATCACGTGAAAAATCTAAGCACGATGAATCATCAGAACAGCACGCTGCAATCACGCCTACTAAGAAATTTAAAGTGATTTTTGCATATTGCTTTCTCTAAAACACTGGTACCAACCATAGATATAGTAATTTATATAGATCTTACATCCTCATGTTAACGAGCAACGATTTTTGACGCCGAAAAAAATTTTTGGCATCAGCCATTAAAGAGTTAAAACTCGAAAACAGTAATAGAATAGAATGTTAATGAATTTTGAAAGTACCGAAATATTGCGCGGCTTTTAAGTGTTCTAATAAATATATGAAAAGAAATGGGATAAGTTTTCATAAATAAGTTATATTCAAGTAATTTATGAAAAATAAAAATTTTATAATCAGTTGATTTGTTATTATTAATATATTAATGACCCTCATCTGTCATTCACGATTCCGGTTTACACCGCTTCAAAACAGAGACTTTTGGCAGCCATTTTTTTTTTTTTTTTTTTTTTTTCCCGTTTGTTCAATTTAACTTACGAAAACATACATATCATTTTCATACATGTTTTGTATCGCACATATTGTTATTTATTCCCTCTAAAACCTTGAAAAACTATTCAGTTGTAATGTTTAAATGTTTAATTAAATATAACGGATCACTGGCTATTATAAACATGAACCTATAAATAGAATTATCTAACTTCATGATTATAAACAACGCAATGCCAAATAAAAACAAACATAAACTGCTGCCATTCAGAAAATACAAATTCCAAATGGACAACTCTTTAATTGCGAATGAACGACTCATTGACTGTTTCATTAAAAAAAACGCTTAAAATATTTCTAAAACATATGGACAATATTCCTGTGACGTCACAGTAGGTAAAATCGCCGAACACGTGGCTGATATTTTGTAAACAAACTAGATTCAAGATGCTATTTTATTGTTACGCATAACATTTTCCTAAATATTTCTCCAGTGAAACTTAATAATCAGATATCTGTTCAAACAAGAACAAAAGAGAAATGTAAACAACTGAATCGAATGATAAAGTTAAGACTATTCCATATCGTAAAATTGCAGAACATTTTATGTACACACACACACACACACACACATATATATATATATATATATAATGGATAAAAGATTAATAAGAACATTTTATACAGACACGCATATATATATAGACATCAAAGCTTAAATAATTAGAATTTCAATCACTTTAATAAAGTAATTTATTAAATGGAACATCCATTTAAATTTGTTAACATCGCCACAGTTCACACGGCAACTTTTAATATTACATATGTTGATTAATATTAAAGTATATTACTAAAACTGGATTAAAAACAAAACAAAGGTATCACTATATCACTCTTACTTCAATTTCATATAATCTTTAACTCTTATAAATAATATTGCAAGATGATTGTTTGCCTAACCAGCTGATATTCTTGTAGCCTCGAACCCAAAGTGGGAATATGGTCCATTAAAACCTTAAAAATCTTAAAATATTTGTAAAAACATATAAAAGTCTTTAAATATTTTTATCGAGCTTCATTATTTGTTTACATTGTAAGGTATGATTGGCGTCGAGTTCTGTACGTAAATGTCGCCAGTTGATTTTAGTTTTGAAATTAGTGTAAAGTTATAGTTAGGATAGAATGTTTGGTTGGGCAAGTAAAGGTCACCAGTTGAAATGAGCATTGAAAGTAGGGTAGTCTAAGGTGATAATGTCGAGTCAAGATAAAATGTTCGGTTGAGAATGAGAAAGTCCCTAGCTGGATCCTGGATATTTTGGAGATGTTGTGGGTGAGATAGCTGGTTGGGAGTATAGAGTAGAGGTGAATTTGGGTTAGAATGGAGTGTCTGTAATTATTACATAGTTAGTTAGAAAATACGCAAGCAAATTAATGACGTCACTGGGCGTCAGTGGATGCAAGAAAAAGATTTCCTATGTTAATCGCCCATTGGATTTTTTGTAAAAAATTATTAAAAATTGAGGAAAATTATTTCCCGATTTTAATTCCCATATTTCGGTATAGCTATGTATTAGTTATCGTGTGCACGTGTTAGATTAAGTTGTTTTTGCTGTAAATTTGATAAAATTTAAATTTTAAATTTCAAAACTTTAGAAAAATAAAATAGCAAACTTCCATATTCGATTGAAAACATAAGCATTTCATTTCAAAGGATGATATTTACACAATAAATATCCAACTAATATACTAATTAAAATGAAAATGATAAATATTCTATCCGCGTTTGTAATGATCGATAGATGGCGCATTCTCAACTGCAGTTGTTAGTAAATATAATAGCCACGTGTATGAATTATTGTTCTTTCTTGTTATATCATTGTTTCAGCGTGAAAGCTATCAGTGGTAGGATAATTTCACCTTAGCCCACCAGGGGGCGAGCATTTCATTACAATCGCGGATCATAATTTGAAGTCAAATTTGTTTTCAAATGTCTAAATAAAGTGTCTGATATAAGATACTCATATGTTGCAGCGGAATAGATTTAATATATCTGTCACCCTTGGCGGAAAAAATATATCGCCAAATTATTTGGCGAACATATTTTATTCCTTTCAAAAATCATGGTTATTTTAACAACTTATATTAAGAGAGCGATGAATTATATGAAACAACATTTCGTACAATACATATTACGAAAATAAACATCTGGCATGTATATTTTCGTAGTATGTTTTTAATCACCAAATACAAAAAACGCCAAAGATGACACAGTTTTGAAATTTAAAATTTTGTGTATTTGACAGCAAAATAACTCAATCTAACACAGGGATACGATAGCATATCTATACCCAAATACGGGTATTAAAATCGGGAAATAATTTTCCTCGATTTTTAATTATTTTTTACAAAAAATACAATGGACGATTAATATAGGGAATCTTTTTCTTGCATCCACGGACGGTCAGTGACGTCACACTTTGCTTACGTATTTGGAAACAGGATCTTCGATAGTCTTAAAAAAAGTATTTTGGTAAAATGAAGTGAATCGTTATTTACTTCCTCTTACCCATAGGGTCGAAAAAGTATTGTTTTAGGGTCAAATTTTCGAACGTGAGTTTTTGTTATACTTACATGTTCTGAGGTCCCCTGAATACGAAAATCACGTTTTTAGCGAATGGTCTCTGTGTCTGTCTGTCTGTGTGTCTGTTATCAGCATATCTCAAGAACAAATAGTAGCAGAAATTCCAAAATCGGTATTCTAAATGTGTATCATATAGGGATGCTACAGTAAGCTTTTCGTTAAGATGAAGCAAATGGTTCGTGTACAGGGACATTCAAATACATTACGTCTATGGGGAAATTGCAGGTAAGTAGAATTTAACATCTATAGACTGCACTAAACCAAATGAATAGAATAGAGATAGTCAACTGGGAAAATTTTTTTTGTGTATGTAGGAGCCTCACCTCCCCCCCTGGGGTAGATAACCTCCCTCGAGTGGAGTAAATTTTCATGATGGGTATCTTTCAAAAGAGCTCGCCAATACCTTTAAAACGAATGGTTGAACCATCGATCTACGATAATTTAAAATAAAGTTATTGATTTCTTTCATTTTTAACATTTTTTTTTTTTTTTACTTTAATATTGAGAATAAATTCAACTTTTTTTTTGGATATTTAGTGTTATACTATTTCTCTAATATGGAAATCGTCTGTATTATCATACAAGATAACTTTTTTAAATAATAATTTTAATAAATTATTTTTTTTTAACTGAATTATTTTTTAATAACCGAATTAAATTCTATATAAATGTAGGTGCATTAATGAAACGGGGGGTTGAGGGGGGCCAGAACTAATTATCATATAAAACTCTTCCGAAGCCTAATTTGAATTGTTTAACATAGGTTTACATAACAGTACTCTTTATCTTACCTCTTAATCTTTAACCTGTACTTATAGCATTAAATTTCAGGGTAAGAGAAAGTCGTGTGAGTGACACACTAGTTTATTCTTATTATGAGGACTTTAATTAGAGCACTTAACGGAACACTGGGATGTGTTGTTGCTGTTGTGTTTTCGGGCCTATATTTTTTGTCAACCAGCAGTTTTTTTATTGCCATTCATATTTATTGATCGGGTAGAATTTTTTTAATTTCAGAACGAAAATTATAAAATATCGAAACACATTTGATTTATAAACAAAAACTGAAAATACATTTAAATGATCACGTGCTAATCTTCATGATCTAAATATTGTTTTCAAGATTTATCGTTCACATTCCGTCATTTTTGACGGGGTTATATACTAATTATGATATAATTACTGTTTTCATATTTAATGGAATACTTTTTCAAATTTTTAATATTTTTTAAATATTTCATATTAGTAAGTAATATGGAATTCTCAAAATTCCTTTAAATTTAATTATCATTCATTCAAGTTTTAATGTATAACTAGTACGTTGTGTCTACCACAAGACTCTCATATATATATAATCCTACACAAATTTACGCAATACAAATTATTTATTAAATTATATTTTATTAAAATTATTTTCCATAATGAAATCAGACGATTTTTATCTCAAAGAAGTATAATAATAATTGCCAAAATAAAGTTAGTTTTGTGCAGATATGAGTATACTAGAGTAAAGTAAAAAAAGAAAAGAAAGAAAAATGGGTATCTGTAGTTGTTCATTCTCTTTTAGTACATAAATTAATAATAAATTTTATTTGCTAAATTATCTATATTTATTCCCGTGTATATTCACTTGGGAAAAAAACATCCATAAGAGAGTAAAATGTTCGTCTTTTCCCAAATGAAAAGGCATCACTTTTTTCCCGTCAATGATCAATCTATGTCTTATTACTATATCTATGGTACCAACAGGGTTCTTATCGCCCACTTGTGGACATTCCAGCTTTCATGGTGAGTGATAGGATTTTTGCCCGATACCAAAAAACTTTCTTTCCCTTTTTTAAAATTAATTTTTTAAAAATAATGAAATAAAAATACCCTAAATTTAGATCTTAGAAAATATATAAAATCTAGTTCATTCTTTTGCCGCTAATTTGCATAATTTTCGCTCTATTCAAATGAGCTTTGAACGTAAGTTGCCCAGTATATCTAATAACAATAATAATAATAATAAAATAATTCTATCTTTCGTGCATACGCAGTAAAAAAAAAAAAAAAAAAAAAATTAGTTTCTACAAATACTCATATCTCAGCGAAAATTACACATGTGAGTTTTATCTTTCAGAATAACGTTTCTTTAATGTTTTGTCAATTTTTCAGCAAGTTTTATAAAATTTTGCTGTAATCATTTTTTTATAAGCAAAGAATTGTCAAAAAAATTAATTTTTGAAAAAAAAAAATATATATATATATATATAATCGATGCAGCGTTCACAGCTTTATGAAAACGCGTCCCCTGATGAATATACTTCTAATTTTAAGCATTTTTATCCAATTATTTCAGTGGTTAATTATTCGTTTTCTCTGCCGTTAGTTTAATGGTCCTTTTTTATTATCATTCATGTCGGCGTAAGTATTTTAAGTTATTATTGTACATTATTGATTCTTAATCTTAATCGCAACTTTTTGTGTCAGTCTTTCCTCCAAGTTAAATTCAGTTCTATATTTTTGTGTGTTGTTATTGTTTTAGTTCTATTAATTGCTAAATTTTAAGATTAAATTTTATTACGTTATCTATCATTTATATATATATATATATATATCAGTCTAAATATTTAGTTGTGCAATTCCCATAAAAAAGGATTCGAATATTGTACATATTAAGGGAAATCAACTGTTGAAGTTACAAATCTTTTGTGGGTTTTTAGGATACAGGGTGATTGAAAGTTTTTGTACTTTTATTTAATTTGTAGTTGGTTTCTAATTGCACTAGTGACTAGATAGTGACAATATAGACATAAAAATGTGAGTTTATATATCTTCATATCGTTTCTTTTTTCTCTTTTTTCTATATATTAAAAAAAAGTTTCTGCCGCTGGCGTCATTTTTTTTTTTTTTTTTTTTTTTTTGCGACAACAATTTTTCGCGGAGAACAGGGTTCTCCTTGTCATGAAACACATCAGTGTATTCCGACTACTTCATGGAAGGCATTTCATCTACTTAGAAATTTCTATCATTTTCATTAACGAAGTTATTAACTAAAAACGGCGGGTTCATAAAAGTACTCTATTTGCCACCGTAGAAAAAGTTTCTCTTATGGCGTTATTTTTCTGTCATGGCATCCACGGGAAAATTAAAATGTGATTCATGGTGTAAAAAATAATAAAATCAATGTCAATGCTGCTGTTAAGAAAAATATTTCTATTACTGGAAATATCTTAGTTGTTTATCTTTTTTTTTTTTTTTTTTTTTGCGAATAATGATTGTGAAATGTGGATTAGGAAATCTGGCTTATATAATCGTATTTTCTCGACAACTATAGAACATTTTAATGGTTTAAATGTACGAAAAGAATACATACATATATATATATATATATATATATATATGTGTGTGTGTGTGTGTGTGTATATACACACATATATATATTTATGCATTCTGATGATCCTTGTTATTTTTTCATACAGAGTAAAGGAAAGTTAATTTTAAATAATTAATTTATTAATATTAAAAATAGGCTAAATTTGTTTCTATTAACTTCATTTTCTTCAATGGCAATTCTTTTTTTTTTTTTTTTTTTTTTTTTTGGGGGGGGGGGATTTTGATCAAATAAGCCAGGAAAGTTGTATAGTTTATATATTTCTCTCAACTATTCATAGAGCTGTAATTTCTGAAAATATGGGGATTCTAATGTTAAATGAATGTCACAAACATTAATTCATATCTTCCCAAAAAATTATTATATATTCAAATTTCATTCTTTTTATGCTTTAGAATGAAGGGAACCAAAGATATTCCATTCATATTTTTGATTATAAACATATTTTGATTTAAGATAATTATTAATAAATTCATATTTAAAAACATTATGAACTATAAACTATATTAATTTTTGCAGGAGTAGGACAGGCATCATCAAAAATACAGGTTTTCATATTTACAGCTCATCCCTATAATTAATTTTCGAGTTACAGTGATATTTCAATTTTTATTGCTCTTAGGGGGCTGTCACTTGTTATCATTTGTGTCATCTATAATTTTGTATACACATGATTTAAAATAGTTGTTCAAGTAAGTTCAGATGCACATATCATTTCTTAAATAGCATTACTTTAGGTTATTTTATAGTTAATATTTTCACACTTCTCTTCCGGTTATTATACCTAAATGACCCTAATACACTTTTGTGTGAGATCTTAACTGATTTTTTTTTTAATGTAGAGATTTATCCTAACGCATTTTCGCTTGTAATTCTATCAAGAATTAATTTAAAGTATATAAACCACACCGTTTTCCGAACAGCCTTGGTCTCAGGAATTCGAATATGGAGTCAAAAATGGAGCAGTTACTATTCGAAAAAAAAAAAAAAAAAAAAAAAAAGTTAAATTTTGATATGTAGACGTAGACAATCTCCTAACCAACATTTAACTATTGCATTAATAACTAAACGTCATTACAAATCGATCGGCACCAGTCGTATGTTTCTACGATAATTTACGGGGAAATTATTCGTATGGTGGCTATTCTTTTTTTTTTTTTTTTTTTTTCCACGCCTGTACATTTATAAGAAATTTTGTTCTATACTGCCACATTAAAAATTGTGAAAAATGAGATGACAAAGTCACCTTTAGAGTGATTGATTCCCAAATGTAATGATCACCAGTGTTGGTGCTAATCTCAAATCTAGTGGTGAACCCTCTGTTTGTAAACCCTCATCTATTGGCCAATCTGTTGGCGAACTCTCAAATCTAGTTGAAAATGCGTTATAATTTTAAACTATTTCCTATAATCTGATTGAGCTGAATATTTGCATATATGTATAATTCTAATGGTCCTACATGCTCAAGTGATAACGGACTTATGGGTGGGTGCGCTGGGCACCCTGAAACTCCATTTCAGATTTAAAAAAAAATTGAAGTTTAAACCACTTTCTACCTCCAGAGTGAGCTGAAGTTATGCTTAAATCTGCTTAATTGGAACTTTTAGTACATTTTAAAATAAAACCAGATCTTTTCTTTTTTCTTTCTTTCTTTCTTTATGTATTACTGCTTATATATTTACAAATCACTCTTAAGTAACTAAAAGAAAGATAAAAAAAATTTGAAGATTTTTTTTTTTTTTTTCATCATTTAGTAATTACTGGGTCGATAAAAATGTGAAATAAAAAGTCAAACAAAAGAAAAGGTTTACACAATATTTAAATAAGAAATAAATTTAACATTTTATTAAAAAAAAAACTTTATTTTGAATTGACAAAATTTTTCGTGTTACATTGCATTACAGAGATATCTTCTTTAACTGAAAATTCATTCATTGCAGCTTTGTATTCTTTTATCCATCAATCACATACTATTTACCTAAAAAGGAAAAGAATAAAAATAAATAAATAAATATAAATGCATTATAAAAAAAAATCATACACAGAAATATTATATTGGTCACCCACGATTCGCGTGCCAAAACTTTGAGACTTTTTCATTTGCGTTTTAGAGACCCCCCCCCCCCAAAAAAAAAAAAAAAAAAAAAAAAAAAATCGACAAAATTATTTCATTCATCATACCCGTAGAACTTTCAAAGTGAAAGTTTTCACAAAAATAAATAAATAAATAAATAAATACAGCTATAATGTCGTCGCAAGTTTAATTTTTCACAAAGTTTTATATCAATTTCAATATTTACGCATGAATTTCTTTTCCTTTGAAAAAAAATTAAAATCAAGTCGTAAACAATTTTGACAACAATAAAAAATTAAAATAAATTATGTATTACTTTCTCTTACCCATAGGCAGACAAAGTAATGTTTTTGAGTCAAATTTTCGAAAGCGAGATTTTGTTATATTTACACGTTTTGAGGTGCCCTGAATCCGAAAATCATGTTTTTAGCTGTTGGTCTGTGTGTGTGTGTCTGTCTGTTATCAGTATATCTCAAGAACAAATAGCAGCAGAAAGTCAAACTTGGTATTCTAAATGTGTATCATACAGGGATGCTACGCTAAGCTTTTCGTTAAGATGAGGCAAATGGATCGTGTACAGGGACACTCAAGAGTATTCAAATGCATTACGTCTATGAGGGAAATTCCAGGGAAGTAGAGTTTAACATCTATAGACGGCACTAAAACAAATGAAATGAATATATATATATTATATGCGTAAAAACATGTCTCATGTAGAATATGGCAGGGAAATCATTCACTGTTCGTTTACAGGGCTACACAAAAGAACTAGATTATAGTGTGACAATAGCTGAAAATTGATGGAAGCGCATTTCAGGTTGTGCCGTATATCATTACTATAGGATTATATTTAGGTGCACAATGTGGTTTGTATATATTCTTCAAAAGATATACAGGTCTGCAAATATTTAAGTGATAACATTCTTTTTTATTGTTAGTGGAAGTGCTTTACTGTAATATTTTACCATGTCCAGAAAAGCTGCTTAGGAATGTAAATGAATTCTTCATAGACATATGATAAATAAATGCGTGTTTTTAAGCTAAATATTCATATTTTTGTTGTTGTTGTTGTTGTTTATTTACACGTTTTGAGGCTTCCCGATTACCGAAGATAAGTTTTTAAAAGTTTGATCTTTGTCCGTGTCTCTTAGAGTAACTTAAAAATGAATAATTTCAGGAGATCCAAAAGTTGTATTTCAAATTAATATAAGTTTGTTAAAAATTTGATCAAGACTGATAAGTTTCAAGGAATGTTGCATGTGAAAATTGTCTGAATAATTTTAAGCGAACTTTTAATTTTACTCACACACAACTAATTATCATATAAAATTTTCCGAAGCCTAATTTGAATTGCTTTAACATAGATTTATATAACAGTACTCGCTATGTTACCACTTAATCTCCAACCAGTGCTTATAGTATTAAATTTCAGGGTAAGAGAAAGTCGTGTGAGCGACACACCAGATTATTTTTGTCTAAAAAAGGGCTTCTTCAACTTTTTCGATACTGAAATTTGACGCTGTATTTCTGGTTTATAGTACTAAGGGTTTGTATCCATACGATAAACTTGAAGAGAAATATATTCTTATATTAAAATGCGTGAATTTTCTCTTACACATCTAGTCCTACGACTAACGAAGTTATGAACTTAAAACATTTAAAAGTTGCAAGCTATAATAGCAGAAGTTATATCATGGAAATGGCATACAATTATTTATTCACTGAGTCAAGATCAATAATGCTATTAATATTTTAAAATAAGTTTTAAAGGTCCTTAAAAATATTTTTATCTTTTAAATACTTATTTATTTTAACAAATATTACTTATTTTTTTCTGCGAATTCAAAAAACAAACACTTATAAAAACAAATTACAAAAAAAAAAAAAAAAAAAAAAAAACAAATAGACGAAACGATCTCTCTTCTTTATCTAGAACGAGAAGTGGTGAGTCATATAATAATATATATGCTGAAAATATTAGCCGTTTACCTATATGTCTCCCCTACCCCCACCCCTTTCCTGAAAAAGAAAACTTTCCTTCTCAATTTTTGACTAGCCACGATCCTTAAAAAGTCTCACCGTATTAAACTCCCGCTCGTTGGCACCTGCGGCGCCTTCTCTGCGTTTTAGAACCTATAGCAGCTTACTCGCTCATTAGCGCAAACACCTTTAAAAATTCTAACTGTAGCAAGTTTCTACTTTGTAGCGATTGCTGCGCTCCTTCACGTTTCATGATATAAAACAGCCTGTTCGCTCACGGTGTAAACGACCTTTGAAAATTCTGATCATGGCAAACCCCCAACTTGGTGTCTCCTACGATCACCTAATCTACCCCTATAAGTAATTTGATCATAACTAGAATTGGAGATATTGATATTTTAAAATGTGAAAGTGCCATTTGGCGATTGAGATTTGCGACATCTACTCTTCAATTCCAATTCAAATAAGATTTAAAATGTTATTTTACTTATGAAATTTTATTAAATAAAAGCTGACATATAAAGTATTATAAACACTGTTATAAAAATATTTGTGTCTGACTTTTCCTTGGTTTTCTCTGAAATTTTCGTAATTCGGGGCTAAATACCGATAAAAGGCATTAGTACAAAATGTGAACGGAGTATCGGAATTCGAAAGTTTGCAGAATATAAAAGAATAAAAGCGTTGTGGGTTTTCTGTAGTTTCCTCCGAAACTCACGTGCGGAATTTGAACGGCTTATATCAGTTTGAAAGTCCCCAATAAAAGTAATTTAAAATATTTTTTGGAATGATGTATTTCAGTTATTTTTTTATTTATTTATTATATTAATTATTCATAATTAGAATTGGAGATATTGAAATTTTCAAATATTAAAGCGCTATCTGGCGACAGATTTGGACATCTACTCTTTAATTAAAATTAAAATAAGCTTTTAAATGATATATTACTCAAGGAATTATGTTAAATAGAAGCTGAGATACAAAGTCATGTAAACATTGTTATAAAAAGATTTGTGTCTGAGTTTTCTTTGGTTTTCTCCGAAACTTGCGTAATTCGGGGCTAAATACGATAAAAGTCATTAGTACGAAATGTGAACGGAGTATCAGAATTCGAAAGTCTGCAAAATTTTAACGAAAAAAAAAAAAGCTGTTTTGAGTTTTCCGTGGTTTTCTCCGAAACTCCCGTACGAAATTTGAACGACGTGTATCAGTTTATAAGTCCGTAAAATGTAAAATAAACATATTTTTTTTCACTTTCTTTCATGTGAACTAACATAATAAAAATTGTGCAAAATATAAAAGAATAAAGGCGCTCTGAGTTTTCCGTGGTTCTCCCGGAACTCAAACATAAAAAAAAGGCGTTTTTTGTTTTCCGTGTTTTTCTCCATAATTTCCATACGAAATCTGAACGGTGTATATGACGATTTCGCAGCATATTGAAATTTCTATGTAATCTATAAAAGTAACTATGTAATATGTAATGTATTTCTGTGTAATCATGCTAAATTCATTTCACTCACGTTTTTTAGCAATAAGTAAGCATCATGCAATTTTACACACACACACACACACACACACTAAAAAAAAAAAAAAAAAACGCGTAGTTTAAAATGAAGGACAAGTAATATGAAAATCGAAATTTTTAATAAATGTTTTCGAACTTACTTCATACACATCCAAAAAAGTTGCAAGCAGGTTTATCCTCTGGACAGCATGTCCAGCCCCAGAACCATACGTGGCAGCAACCTCCTCCTACAAGAAAGGAAAGTTCTGTTATTTTAAAAGAAAAGTGTTCTTTTAGTGAATTGCATTGTGCAGGTTCTTTTTAACTTAAGTTTCATTTTTAAGTGGCCAGAAACAGAAAATTACTGAAACAATTATTATTAAACTGAAAAATTATTTTGTTGAAAAAAATCCAAATTCATTTTTTGGATCGATTTTTTAGATTTATTGTGCCATTTAAATAATAATTTTGTTTTCAGTTAACTAAATCAACTTGCTTCAATTAACCAAAAGAATATGGTTATATGAAGAGTAATCGCCACTGGATAATTCGGTAAGCTGTACCAGAGATCTCTTAGAGAGATGGAGCAGGGACTTTCTAGAGGTACACTTTCCTCCCAGGACATCCTCGTGACATCTTGAGGATGAAATTTTATCCTGCGGACATCCTCAGCACTAAAGTAGGGACATTTTAAGCTGTCCGTAGAGGCATGGCAAAATTTGAGTTGACAACACTCGACACTGCGTCTACAGTTATTTGTAAGATTTTAAATGAGCCTTTACTTGAAAATATTTGAAAAAGCACTGCTTGAAAACATAGAGTTTACCAAAAATAATTAATGCAGCTGATTTTTTTTTTTTTTTTTTTTTTTTTTTTTTTTTAGATCTGCATTATAACACTTCATTAGAAAGTGTTATATTTTAATTACAGGGAATTTTTATAAAAGTTCTCACTATTCTCGCTTTCTGGAATCGGAGGTCCTCTCCAAGATGGGTTCGGGCAACAACTCCACTCATCTTTGCCATTCAGGCAACAACTCATGTGATTGGGGCACATTTGATCACTTCCAGGACAGGGTTTGTAGGGTATCTTTTTCTGCATTCTTTGAAGAGGTCTGTGAGGTAGAGGTCTGTCTAAGTCGATTTGATTAGTAGCAGAATCTGGAATACAGGTGCCACCCAGAATGTCACACCTATAAATGTGCAGAAAAATAATAAATATTATAACTTAGTATAATCACAGAATAGTTACAAATATTATAGTCAAAAAATTTTACGGAAGATGAACTTAAATTAAATAGTCCAATATTATATGTATTTCCATTATTTATTCCGCAGAGTCAGTCCAAGATAAGCAACGTAACGTAATAATAAAAAAAAAATGCATATACAGTAGCGTAAACTACTTAAACTTGTGCCCCCTCCCCCCCCCCAAAAAAAAAAAAAAAAAAAAAAAAAAAAAATACAGCAAGAAAAGATTATAAGTAGACAAAATATAATATTTAGCGAAAAACATCAATTGCATCAAAGCGAAGGTAAGCGGCACAGCATCGTAATTTAAAAAAATATCTGTCGACTGCAGTATACAATGCCTGCAGCGAACAGGCGACCAGAAGCAACAGATTACATTACGAGTTAACAAAATAAAGTATACTGTTTGTGTCTAACTCAGTATTTACATTGCAGGATAGAATAGAAAAAACTTAAAATTCGATATTACACGTAATTGCATCTGTGGAAAAATATTTTTGGTACGAAATAAATATTGTTATATGATACTAGCAGCCCCAAATAACAGTCAATCAGGTGAACGCATTCCTCAATAGGTATTGCGCTGCTTACTGTATACATGTTTTGATATATACTATGAGATAAGTTAGAGAAACCGTAAAGATTAGCCAAAATAATAATTATGCACTTTTTTTCCTAAAATATTTTCCTCCAAATAAAATATTTTCTTACGTCAATACATTTTGTTCCGTCTTGGGCCACAAACTTTTGCTCCACTGGAAAGGTAGGCTAACTATTCGTATTCATAGACCAACTATTCAAAGGTAGACCAACTATTCAAAGGCAGACCAACTATTCAAAAACTATTCATATGCTAAAAATTATTTTTGCGAATTGAATTCGCCGCACTTGGATATTTTACTTTTCAGCTTCTACAACCGTCAATTTTAGCGATTAAAAAGCAAATTTTCGAATAGATTTTATTATGTTGTCTTCCACATACACTTTCGCATTGAGTCGAGTGTTAAAATCAAAATGCAATTGTCAGAAAAACTGAAACTTTAGAAATTATTTCAAAAATAGTAAGAATAAGGAAGTTAATGATGCCACAAAAAGTATTAATTTTTGAATGAAAATCAAAAATATTTTTATACGTGAGATGGCAAAATAATTAAATGCTAACGAAATATTGGTAAAAGGGTTTTTAGCAAAATATAAAATTTTTTGGCCGTTTAAACTGGAAATTTGGCTTTAGGTGGCCATTTTGCTCATCCAAGCGAGATCACCGCAAGTTAAAAAGCAATGTTAAAAAATCGAATTGTGTCATGTACAGAACCTAAAAAAAAAAGATTAAAAAAAGTGTGTAATAAATTACTAGGCTGAACTTGTTTTCTCTGATGAATCAAGTATACTTTATTTCGAGCAAATGAAAAAAGCTAGAATGAGGATGAAAATGTGACCGACTTAATGATAATCGTATTTTTAAAACAGTGACATTTTCTCCGTACATTATTGTACGGAGGTGCACAGTTTTTCAAGTTATCTGGCAAATTTTCATGCTCAAGCGATCAATTAACTCAAAATAAAACACGGTGATTATAAAAGTGGCGCCTGACTGACTATTTTCGAGGTATTTCAGACTTTTCTTCAAACGGCGTTTCAAGATGATAATGCACCTTGTTGTACGGCGTCTGTGGTACGTCAATTTAAATGAAATTGTTAAAATTACCTATCCATTCCCATGAACACCTATAATTCTGTAAGTAATAATATCTTTTTTCACTCTAAGTTAAATTCCACAAAGAATATATAGTAGATTTTTTACTTTATTAAACTTGGAAACAGTCCTAATTTCAATTCGCTCGAAAATGTTAGTCATAAAAAGACGAAGGGAGAGAGATGAGGATTCGAAATTTGCAGCCTACAACTTTGAAAGAACTAGAAAAATTATTTGCAATATTTAGCACAATGAAATTTTTGAGATTTATGTCAAAAAACGGTATAATACTATGCCACTGTGCATTACAGCTGGAACCAACCCAATGCAGAATACGTATTTTTACTAAAAAGTTACTTATATCTAACAAATAAATAGTTTGATTTCATATATTAAAATATAACTTGTTTATTTCATAGAATAAATCATAATAGAATACAAAGTGTATGGTTATTGCATTATGTTTAAAAATAAAGTTTTATGTAGATTTTTATAAAGTACTTCGTAGAGTGTAATAAAGCGAATTATTAAATCGAAAAGGTACATAGGTATCATTTTATCCCTTTGGCATTAGGGAAACATGACAGTTTTATTTGTTCCAACCATTAATTTTGAAGTTATTACAAATAAAAAAGTATAAATCGTTTTTTCTGCAGTGTGGCCTTTTTTATTTTTTTTCGCTTAGTGTATATGGCCCGAGTGTCCCTCAAAACATGAATTTCCAGTGTTTTATGTTTTATACAACTGTCAAAATAGAAATGTGTATTATACTTACATGTAACCGTTTGGGCAACAATGTTCACCATCGTTGCAGCTAACTGCATCTTCGTAGACGCAGCATTTGTCTGGTGCGCACTCAGTCGTTCCTTCGGGGCAACTAATTTTGAAGCTTCTGAGAGGAGTCGATTTTTTCGATGTCAGAGATACCTGTCCGTCTTTATCTCCAATCGAAAGGCATACGCCGAACCCAGGAAACCAGCCGAATCCAGGCAGGCATACCTGCCCAGTTTCGCAACATCCATGTCCCTCGCAACATGTTCCGTCTGGGTATGGGCAACAACCAGGAGCACACTCTGTCTCATTTGGAAAACAATGCTGATTCTCATTGACTGGAATAAAACAGAAAAAAAGAAAAAAAAAAAAAAAGTATTTCAAATATATAGATTACTGTCAGTTTAATACACGATTTAAAAAAGTCTGTCTAATATAAGAGCTTATATTTATCTTTCCCCTCCAGTTATATTTACTAAACTTTAAGAAACTTGGTTGTTATACTTCATTACACTTATGTGTACAGTTTTTAAGCAATAGTTGATCTCCTTATTTACTGGATTTCGATCCTTGTGATGATTTTTTCCATTGGGGTTATGTGAAGGACAAGGTGTATGCGAAAAAAATCAAGCAAGCTTGCTGATCTTATTGTGAATATTAAAACAGAAATACAGTTGATATCCATACATGTGCTAGAATACGTGGCTGTTATTTAGAATATTTGCCTCCATCAAGTGCTTAATAATTAGGGATCGCACATCGATTACAAGATATTGTATATTCCACGTGATGATTTGTATAATGCTTTTTGAACCGTCACATTATCCATAATAACTTGGGAATTTGGGTTTTACTTTTTCACTCAATATGTTAAGCTCACTAGAATAAGTGCTTATTTATCAATATATTAATAGGCAAGCATAAAATTTGTAGTCCCTTTTTAACATATTAATTATGGGAGTAGAGGGTTAAAAATGGTATCATTCGAAAGGTATGGTTAGCCGGAGGTGCGAATACAAATATTATTTTCTTACAATATCAAGAAGGTATTTAAAAATAATTTTATTTTTTATGCATTTTCCCCCATTTTCCCTTTCATACACATATTCCTTTACATTAAAAAATACCTAAAAGTGGAAAGTTGTTAAATCTGGCAATTTTCGTAAAACTCAAATAAAACCATAGACACAGTAATTTGTATAGCATCCTTATACGCAAGCAAAGTGATGACGTAACTGGCCGTCCGTGGAACCACAAATGATTTCCTAAGGATTTGATTTATGAGAAATCATTTTTTTTATTTTCTAATTTATTTATGATCTAATTTCTTTCTTTTTTGTTTTATGATTTATGTCAGCTGTAATTTAAAGAGATATTAGCCGTACGACAAATTTCATGTTTGTGTATTAATATGTAAATAATATATATTATTTAATTTTTGAAACTTCAAATCTTCTTTGTTATTTGTCTTTTGGCAACAAAAAGTGACTTTATTTATTTATTTAAATATTTGGTTTTTTTATCGTTTGACTGTTATTGTTATTTATACATAGTATTTTATTGAAAGAACCAGTTTTTACACACGGTCAATTTTATGTTGCAGCAAGTCGGATCCGTTCTTTCAATAACTTAAAATTTTATATTTCAGAACACAGTGGGCAAGGTCATTTAGCTAATGACGAAAGAGTATATACAAAGAACATTGTTTACAGAGAAATTTTAAATTTCTAAATTTATTTATTTTGTGCTAACTTAAAAGAATTCTGATATTTGAATAAATTTGTCGTCGAATTTCGACCACTGGGTGATACTAGTATAACTAATTATACAAGTAAACTGTCTTAAGTTAAACACCATTCAAAAAGAAAAAAAATAAATAAGTGATTTAAAGGAAAATTTTGAAGACTTTTGTTGAAAGGCAAAGAATAAAATATTTTTCTAAAAACACAGTGAACTTTTAGATTATAAGACGAATTTTTCGCTCTTTTATCAAGTGAAAAGAAGTGACAAACTAAAATTACAGAATATAGAATGTCAGATTAAAAAAAAAAAAATCCTTCCCACATTGTAAGAAAGCCTTCTCTAGCTCTCTAGCACATCCCACTTTTTTTTTTTTTTTTTTAATCCATATGTACAACACTTTATTCTAAAAAAAATGCATGTTTTTTTTTTTTTTTTTTTTTTTTTTTTAAGTGATCCTTAAAAATGCTATCTCAAGAAATTTAACTAAACCTGGTATTTAATTAGACTTTGACCTAAATTTATGCTAATTACATTTTGGGATCAATCGATCAACAGGTGGGGCTTTCATTGCCTTTTTTCATCCTTTTTAATACGTCAGTGTGGGAAAACAACTCATGTGAATGTACTATATACTGTAAGATTTATTATTAACTTTTAAATGAGAAAAAAAAAATGAGTATAGTCATAGTAAATTAGAATTATTTTTGAATATATAAGGACATCTCTGCTCCCCCTCCCCCCCCCCAAAAAAAAAAAAAATACAGAAATAAACGCATTTTTAAAAACATCTGCTGTATTGCATAAAATTGATTTTTCTTGGATATTTAGTGTTTATACTTCTATGTGACGAAAACCTTCTGCATACGTCTCGGAAAATAACTTTAATAAATAATAAGTTTGACAAATAACATGTAATGCGTGAACTTCTATAGGAAAATATAGAAAATAGTTTTGTGGTGCCACAAAATACTTGTTTAATTTTTAGATCAGAATTGTTTTTTGGCAAAATTGCTCTTACCTGATTCTGTTTCCACTGATGATTGACAATGAATTCTTCCTACGAGCGAACATGAGATGATGAACGCAGCTGTAATCAGAAACATCTTCCTGCAAAAATTAAGATTAGTTCAATATATACATTCATGAAACGTTCAGGAAAAATCAACATTTAAGGGAGAGTATAACAGTTTATTTAATGACAAACACAAATTACATATAGAACATTAAGAGAAAATTAAATCTTAAATTATTGCTTTCTTAATTAAATAGTAGCCCTAACAACGTACTTGTCCATAAGGCATCCGGAGGATGTCATTTTGGAGAAGATGTGCTGTTAGTGTCGTAATTAAGTATTAATAAGCAACAAATTACCAGGCAAAGTTTAAGTACAAATCAAGATTTCAAGTTACTCCCATGAAATGCCAAGCAATGTTTAAAAATTTCAATTAGCAAAAATAGTTATAATATCTATTAGACATACAACCGATCCTAAATATAGGTAAAATGAAAAATTAGCATTTTGCAATTCTCGAAAAATGTTCGATTTGAAACATTTATTATGTTAACCTGACTAAAAGGAAATAATAATCATTTTAATAAATAAATAACTTTGTAAGTAAATACCATAAATCTGAAAAACTCGCAACAGTTGTGCCAAGTTGAAATAATAGCACGGTTCTTGACCTGGTAGGCACGAGTGCATCGTCGAAGTATCAAGGTGCAATGGCGCCTGTGAAGAAATTTAAAAGGGATTCCTGCGTACGTCTTGCTCTGAAACAGTGGTAGTCAAACTAGCCCCACTAGTGAGTTTATCACCCACTAGTGAGTATTCCAACTGTCATAATTGGTGGTAGGTTTTTTTTACCAGAAACTAAAGAACTTTCTTTCTTTCTTTTCTTTTCTTTTTTTCTTTTTTTTAAACGTTGAAATGAAAATATGCTTTATTATTAAATGATTTGTCTTGCTATAATTGTACCTTATAAATCTGATAAAGTTACAGTCGTCTGCAAAATTATTGAAGCGCTAGCAATAATTCTTACTTAAACGATAGGCCCATAATACTGTTTTGTTAAATAAATATTTGTTGAGTCATGATAAAAATTAACGATCAAAGTAAATATATATGAAAAATGTGGATGTAAGCTTAAATAATTTTGCCGCGGACTGTATTTCCTTTCTTTATAAATCACCATTACTGCATAACTGGTGGTCGGTTAGAAATTTTTACTAATACTAAAAATACAAAAGTATGCCGTAGGTATGAAAAGGCTGACTACCCCTGCTACGTTGACTACCATTCTTTATTGAATTTCGAAGTAGTGTTGCTATCTACCGAAGAGAAAAAAAAAAATAAACAAAAGTTTAAAAATTTATAAAACCAAGGAAAATTATGGAAAAATTGCTGTTAAAAATGGTTTCAAAGTCAACGTTGGACGTTAAATAGTTAAACGAATAGGTTCTTAGAACCAATAAGAAAAGATAAGGCAGAGAGGGGAGGGGGGGGGGCAGAAGGTCTAAAATACAGATTTGGACATTTTAGTTGATTTACTGCGAATGGAAAAAATTTTTACTAGCTATTAACAATATAACGTTCACTGGATTCACATTAACACTAAATATTTAACATTTTCTTATTAAAATAATAATAATAATAATAATAATAATAACAATAATATTTCCTTGTTTGTTCACTTTCTGTTCGGTAGAGAGCAGCAGAACTCCTTAAACTGAAAAACTTAACTCCGAACTTAAAAAAATGAAACGGTTCATCATTTGAAGTAAGTATTAAAAAATATAGTGATATGTTTGTATATATACATTTATATTTGTATGTATGCATACACGAAGGAGCAGACAGTTTTGTCAAGCATTTATTTTTACAATTATGCATAGCAATTTTAATTTTTGCTTGGTTAATTAAAAAATATATATATATTTAATTATTTAATTAATAAATTTTATTTCCAGTAATTACTATCTCCATTTTAACTTTTTTTGTTATCATTTGCAGAGGATTTAGAAAAAGTTGGTAACTAGTTTAACCCGCTCCAGCCGTCTTAAGCTGTGCTGGTCTCTGCTTCTTCTTGTTATTTCTGTTTATTTGTTTGGATTTCGCCCTTGTTTCACACAATTTCAAGCTGTTATATTATATATATATATATATATATACAAATGCCCCTAAATTGTTCAATTAATTATTGTTACATATTATTGTTATAGATATAATTGTTGTGTTTACTTTTGTATGGTTATAAGTGGAAAGCTAGCTTTAAAAAAACAATCATCTTGAGTTTAATTAAATAATCGTTTTCTATAAAATGTGTAATTTTCAGTTGGAAAAATGCTACTTCGGAAAAACATATTGTTAATGCAGGCCTGGTCTTGAGTTTAACTAAATGATTTTCAGACTATGAATGGAATCGTTTTTATACACCAATAATAATAAGTAAAATAATAATAATTAAAAATGAAAGAGATAGAAAGATGACTATAATCTAACATGAAGGAAAAATTAAAAGATTGTCAGCTTTCAGACTCTATCACTATCAGTTGGAATTTGAAAGGCTGAAAGATCGAAAAATCAAAAAATACCAATGCAAAGTAGCCTGGAGAAATACATTTTAATTGATTTAATATATATATATATATATATATATATATATATATATATATATATATATATATATATATATATATATATATATATATATATGTATATATATATATATAAGGCAAGTCGCAAGTCTTGCCGCCTGCCTCCTTACATTATATCTTATGTTTCTTAAATTATTTTTTCATAAATTTTGATAAAGTTTGTGGTTTTAAGTTAAGATTTGTTGTGTTACTTTATTGATTCGTTTGTTTTGCAGGCTGTTAATTAATAGATCTGGTTTCTTTACATTAGTGTATTTCATCCACTGATATTTTTTTATTTTTTTTTTAATCTTATTGGTCATTGGTGTTTCAGTGATCTTGTATCTGTTGCTTGGCTTCTACATATATAATTTTTCAAAGTTTTCTTGTTTTCATCTATTCAATGTTTGAAAAGGTTTTCAATATATATATATATATATATATATATATATATATATATAAGCACAGTTAAGAGCCATCCCGAATAAATCTACGTTTTACACCCCACCCCCCCACCTTAAAAAAAAAAAAAAAAGGCATTAAAATGGGACTATTTGTTTGGAAGCAATAGTAGCGCAGACAGGCAGACACTCAAAGGCTTCAGACGTATAATTCCCGTCTTTTTAGGCCAGGAGTTAAAAAAAAAAAATTCAAATACTTTACGAATGTTTCAAAAGTTATATTTAAAACAGAATATACTCACAATTTTATTTTTTCTTATGCATACGATATACATAATTGTCAGTTCTTATAGTTTTTTGGGAAGGTAAAATTGTATATTAAATTTGAAAGAAATTTTCAGTAAAAATGTACTATTTACTAATTAAATGATTATTGATAATATATGTAAGCTATAACTTTATATAAAAAATAAAAATAATAAATAAATAAATAAATAAAAATAAATATCTTGACTTTGAATTTAATTAAATATTAATGTCTTATAAAACCAGTAATTTTTTCAATTGGAAGAATTTTAGCTAGCATATTACGAAATGTCAAAGTAGAGCTAGACTTGAATTTTATTAAATATTATTTTTCTTTAAAATCTCCAATTTTCTACCGAATTTACAGATTTGAGCACTATAAACTGACAATCACTATTTTTAGGAAACTTTTAATTTTTGTCAAAATTATATATATAGTTAAAAGTTCGCATTTTTTTTCTTTTATTTTTGAATGCTTTTCTATATAATAATAACAAGAGCAATAAAAACGTATGAGTATTATCTAACATCTGTTGAGAGACTGAAAAGCTCGCATATTTTAAAATATAAGGGAAAGACACCAGAGTTCGTCACCCTTAAATTTGCACCAGTGTTCGTCACTCTTACAAAAGCCGTGTTAAAATAATAGTTAATTAACATCGAAGAATTTGACTCCACCCGCGCTAGATTTCCTACAGCAAGAGGATCTAGTTCGAGCGGATTCAAAATCATATAGGTGTTAATTAACGGTTATTTTAACATGTCTTTTACAAGGATGACGAACATTGGTGCAAATTTTAGGGGTGGAAGCACTGGTGTCTTTTTTTTTTATTGGCCTATGAGGAGAAAATATATATGGATTAAATTTAACTGTTTCTATAAAATCTTCAATTTTCAACTGAATTTACACATTTTTGGACTCTGAACACATAATTATTATTTATAGCCAATTTTTATTTTTTTTTTCAATATCTGTTTAAGTTTTGTGATTCAAAAGAAAGTAGATGCTGTGACCGCCACAAGACTTTCTTCTACATTTTCCTATACATATTCAATCAGTAACAATAAAAAAAAAAAAAAAAAAAAAAAAAAAAAAAAAAAAAACGATTTTTTTTAAGGTTTTTTTTTGTTAAAAGTAAAAAGGGGGGTAGCGATGACCCCACATGCACAGAAATATTTTCCTAGTTAACTATTACTATTATCAATAACTCATATTAATTTTACAATCACAAGTTAAAAATAACTCTCATTATGTACATTTATACGAAATTTTGTCCTATACTGCCATGTTAAAAATTTAGAAAACATGAGATCACAGCGCCACCTGTTGAGCGATTGATCCCCAAATGTAATCAGCACCAGTTTATGTCAGGGGCCAACTAAATAACAAGTTTGGTTAAATTTCGTGAAAAAAAAAAAAAAAAAAAAAAATACGATTTTTTTTCTAAGTTTTTTTTCGTTAAAAGTAAAAAAAAATCGATAACTTTGTTTTAAATTATCACAGAATTATGGTTCAGCCATTCGTTTTAAAGATATTGACGAGACCTTTCGAAAGACACCCATCTTGAAACTTTGCCCCCCCGGAACCGATCCCCCACATGCACAAAAATTTTTTCCTAGTTAACTACTACTATTATCAACGAGATCTTATGAAAGATACCCATTGTGAAAATTTACCCCCCCCCCCTGCACAAAATTTTTTTCCTAGTTAAATACTTCTATTATCAATAATTCATATTAATTTTACAATCACAAGTGTAAGATAACTCTCATTATGCCCATTTATACGAAATTTTGTCCTATGCTGCCATGTTAAACATTTGCATAAAATGCGATCACAGCGCCACCTGTTGAGCTATTAATCCCCAAATTTCATCAGCACCAGTTCATGTCAGGGTGCAACTAAATACCAAGTTTGGCTAAATTTCATTTATTGGTTCGTGAGATACAGCGTCCACAAAAAAATGATACAGACAGACAGACATTTTCTAAAAACTATTAATTCGTGTTCTGGACATCCCAAAACATGTAAATCCATCAAAAAACGGAGGTAAAAAATTTTCGCGAATCTAATACTTTCTCTATATTACATATAGAAGAAAGTAAAAAAGAATAACTGTTTTTATATTGCAATCTAATTAACCACATGACTCCTTTGAAATCTGCGAGGCACAGTTGGAAATTCCCCAACTATAGTTTTCCTAAATTTAATTGGAAATTTGCCAACTATAACATTACAGAATGTCAAAGAATATCTCGCTTTAAAAGTCATATTTCAGTGAATAATAATAATAATAACAATAATAATAATAATAAACTGTTTAACAGATTTTTATCAAACATAGATAAGAATCATCCCGGTTGAACCGACGTTCTAATAATAATAATAATAATAGTTTTTTTTTCTATTTTTGACGGTTTATTAGTTTGGAAGCTTAGTGCCACAGATACAGAGACACACAGATGCTTTAAACTTATGTAACCTGTTTTCTAATTGGTGGTTAAAAAATAACAGTACGAAATATTTTTAGAAAATGAATAAAGCTGACAACTATGAATCCCTTAACCATCAAAGACAAGTTATGATCAATATTATCTAACAGAATGTTTATAAATAAAAGAAAAGTGTAGAAAAGAGCAACTTTCAAATTTAAACAACAAATGAAATAAATGTCCGTACTTACATACTATGCACTTGAACTATATCTTTTCTTTAAAAACATTTTAAATACCTACAAGACATTTTTGAACTATGGATTAATATGAAATTTATCTGAAGTGGTCTGAAATATACATATTTTTTAAATATCTCTATAACATCTCAAATTTAAATCGAATTTACAGATTTTTGGGTTGTGATGTTGTGAACCCATAATCATTATTTATAGCCATTCTTTAACTTTAGTCAAAATCGGTATAAAATTTGCGATTAAGGAAAAAAAAAACTGTTTTAATATTGTAATTCAATTAACCACATGACTCCTTTGAAATCTACAAAGCATAGTTGGAAGTTCATCAACCATAATTTTTAAAAATTCAATTAAAAGGTTGTCAACTGTAACATTATAAAATATCAAAGCTGATTCCGTTTGAAATGTAACATTTCACTTAAAAAAACTATATTAAACATATTTTCATCAAACATAGATTAAAAAAACATCCCGGTTGAACCAGCATACTAATAATAATAACACTAAAACACATCGAAATCAATTCATCAGTTTAGAAGCTGCAGTTCCACAGGGACAGACACACAGACAAAGATTTTAAACTGATAATAAATATGATTAAATTTGGTAGCTATGAATATAGGTCGGCCCATAAGAGAAAACTTAAAAATTTAAAGCTAATAAAAATTAACCGTTACCCATCAAGGATAAGTTACCATACAGATTATCTAACAAAATATTTTTAAATAAAAGAAAAGTATAAAATAATACAACTTTCAAACTTAAATATCAAATAAAATAAATGTTCTTACTTACATATTATGTCCTTTAACCATCTTCTTCTTAAGAATGTTTTAAAGCTGTAAGATGTTTCTGAACTACGGATTAATTTGAAAATTTTCATCTTTTATATATAGTTCTTTCTCATCGCATGATATTACGTTTTTCCCCATTTGAAAACTAAACTAAAATCAATGAATTGTTTTCGCTTCTGGTTTTTCCATCCTTACGATATTAATACACAGTATGTGATACTTCGTAGCCTCTATCTAATCTGATGAGAAAATTGACTCGTTAATTGTTTATTGGAATTTGATCAATTTAGATTATGTGATCTTATAAACAAGTTTTCTAAAAATGTAAAATCAAGTTTTCGACATCTGTCAGCATATTTTATTAGGATACATTTCTCTCGTTTAGAAATGAGGGAAATCCGCTCTTTCAATATACAGTCTTTTCTCGATGCATTTAAAGATTAAGTTAAAATTTCTGCAGACCGCTTAAATTATCACAAAGTTCAAAAATTAGGAAAAACCAGTTGGCATAAGTTGAATTGTGATTTTCCCCATCAAACGTTTTCCCCCATAAATTTCAAGCAATAACAAAAAATTTTAAAATAAAAGTGACGTATATGAGATATTAAAATTACTTTTTAGTATTTGATTAGAATCAATAAGAAAATGCACACTAAGTTAACAAAATATAGTATGTTGCGGCCATCACAAAAATTTCCTTCTATATTTTTCTGTACAAATTCATGCAGTACCGAATTATTTATTAAAATTATTATTTAATAAAGTTATTTTCCCAGATGAATAAAAACGATTTTCCTCACAGAAAAATATAACACTTAATGTCGAAAGAAAGTCAATTTTGTACCCTATACACGTTACCTAAAAATACTTTTTCTTTCTTTAAATGAAAAAAAAAAAAAAAAAAAAAAAAAAAAAAATCGACAACACTGTTTTAAATTATCCCAGTTCATCAACAATCGTTGTAAAGGTAATGTCCGAGAAAGCGATTTTACATATTTTATTTTTTCCTGGTTAAATTACTATTATATATATGTGTGTGTGTACGTAATATGTATAGCAAAATGATTAGTTTAAATAATTCTAATTGACACAAAACTGTGTCCTATACTGCCATGTTAATATTAATAATAATCTATATAATATTTCTCTAACGTGGACCAATTACGATTACATTTTGTCGAAACGATACGATAGTGATGTAATTAATAAAATACGCAAGTATAAAAAAAATAATATTTATAAATGGACAATATTTGAGCACGCGGTTTCAGCTTAATGATCTGATAAGAAAAAATGACATTGTCCTATGAGACCATTTTACGGAAAAATATATTTTTAAAAGTTGTTTCTTTGGAATCTTTGCGCCGTTTAAACCTAGCAATACTTTAAAGATATATATAGAATATGAATTATTATCATAAATTGAGTAAAAAACGCATTCTTAAAAAATATAATCAAAATAGGAAGTAGTTTTTTTTTTTTTTTTTAAACAAAATCTATGCCAAAACAAGTAAATAAATAATATAGCATTGCCAATATGCCGAGAAAAATTTAAAAGGAGTCATGGGGTCCTACATTAAAACTGTACTGCCTGCGCAGTATGAAAACTGGGTCGTCAACAATGAATTTTATTTTGAAACCTTTCTTTGAATGATTTTGGTTTCACTATTGTACAATATTATTTGGTTCTAATAATAATTTGGCTTTAGGCAAATTAAAATTTCAATTAGATGGTGAAATTGGTATAATATTTATGAGTTTCAAATTTTAAAGGTAAATAAGGAAAGAAATAACGTTCGAAAATTTCGTACGGGTTTGCTAGTAATAATAAAAAGATGACAGCGTCAACTGTTGAGCCATATATACAAAACTGTAATCAGCATTATTTTAAATTAAGGTCCAACTAAATATCAAGTTTGATTAAATTCCGTTGCTGGAGAAGTCCACCAGCGGCCGAGAGGTTATGCGCTCAAAGCTGGCAGACGTGAGGTGCCGGGTTCAATCCCAGGTCACGCTCGTTGGCCTAGCCGTTTGGAGTTTTCCATGGATTTCTCCGAAACTTGAATAAATACAGGATAGGATGCCTTAGAAAGATCCCCACGAAGGCGCTGCCCCGCAGGCCTAGGGCCCTAGCGCAGTCAGTCGGCCTTATGTCTTACAACCAACCAACCGTTGGTTCAGGAGATGCAGAGTTCGTGCAATTTTCGATTCATTACACAGACTCACAGACAGACACTTTCAAAAAAAAGTTAAATAGCATTCAAGACATCGCAAATTGATTAAGTCTATGGAAAACCAGAGGTCGAAAACCTTTACGAATCTAAAACTTTCTTCTTGTGTATATAGAAGAAAGTAAAATTATAAAATAATATAAGATTTTAGGATAATGAAAAGAATCAGATATAGTGGGGTTAGCAAATTCCAATGTCCCTACGAGGATTTTTTTCGTTTCAGACCTGACAACCTTGTAAAACTTTGATGTTCATTGTTATTTTGAACTATTTGACTTAGGTGTACTTTGTACAATTCTTCATTATATATTTGTTTGTATAAGTTTCTACTTTAGGGCATACTATTTTTATGTTAAAAGAAAATAACTCTATAGATCAGTCTACAGTTACGATGACTGAATGCCCTACCAACCAGGCAATCCTTTTTCTAGCTCGAGACATTCATCGTATACTAACTTGTTAATTAATTTTATTAAAATAAGTTTTGTATTTTATTTTTCAGGCAATTTATATTGCTGTTTCCAATGGTACTCAAATTGTGTTTCATTTTGCTCTATTTGGTCATCTCAGAAAATCCTTTAATTTTGAATAATTTGCAGAGCTTTTAAAGTAGAATGTTTTTAATAATGTTCATAGAAATATCATAAATTATATTTTAGAACTGTTCCGACTAATGAAAAGAATTCTTTTAATGCACGTTTATATGAAATTTTGCCCTATTCTACAACATTAAGAAAATCTTAAACTTCAAAAATTTCGAAGTAGAATATTTGTAGTCAATGATGGCCATATCAGCAAAATAAATAATATTATTGGTTTCAGGGAAAACTTTAGGTTTATTTAGATTACAAATTTATCTCTGAGACTGATCGTAAGTTATTTAATTTCAAAGTAACTGAAGGAGGAGGGGGGGGGGGGGGGGGTTCGAGCTCCCACTGCCCACCCATTTCCAATGCTCTTGAAGCAGGGAAAGCTTTAGCTTTAGGATTACTTTAGTCCAAAATGTACCTACTCGGTCTAAATTATAGTTATATGTAGGATTTAATTTCTGCATAGATATAAGGTTTTTTTGGAACTGATATAAAATTTGTTTTTAAACCTTAAATGCATGATATTTTAATTTTGACAGAAAAATCTATTATACTATGTAGATTATTATATAGATTTAGACAAAAAAACAAAAGAAAAAATTTATATAGGTGTTATTTATTATATTATATTATATTATATTATATTAATTATTGTTATTTAAATTACTTTTTTTAAATGATATACCATACAATACAAACAAAAATAATATCGCTTAATTGCTTAAAAAAAAAAAATATATATTGTCACTCTTAACTATAACGAACTTCTTCGGGCGCTCCAAAACAATTCGTCAATCTAAACATCACCTTAAAAAAAAAGAAAAAAAAAAAGCATGCATTTACAATTTTTAACACTTTCCAACAAGGTTAAAAAGTGTTAATGACTTCGGTTTGTCTGTCTGTCTGTACGCGCTCCAACTCCCGTAAATATTTACGGAAGTTCTTGAAACTGATATATGTTATTCAGGTTCACTATCGGATGTTCCCTATTGAAAATGGAGTTTATACCTCTACTGGCTTGTGTACAGGGACACCAGAAAGTATTTCAATGCATTGTGTTCTATGAGAGGTAGTTCTATAAACCATAATTTCATATCTTTACTCTACACACATCTTAATGAAATTGAAATATTTTATTCAAGTTCACAATCGGATGTTTCCTGTAGTAAATACAGTAAATATCACCATTGGTTTATGTACAGGGACACTCAAAAGTACTCCGAAGTATTGCGTTCTATGAGAGATATTTCTGTAAATCAAATTTTAATAACTTTACTTTCTACGAAGTTTTATGAAATTGAACTATATTATTTGTGTGCACAAAAGAATGCTTTGCATAGAATATAGCATGATTAGCATTAGATTTACAAAGTGACTCAAAAATATTCTTTTATATTAAAAGCTATTAATAAAAATTTGCTAGAATTGTAGTTTCGTTTACAGTAAGTGTTTTTAACACTTTCTAACATTTGTCAAATTTGAATATGATTTCAGTTTGTGTATATGTCCGTCTGTCCGCCTGCCTGTCTGTCTGCCCGTGCTTTAACTCCCGCAAATATTTATGGAATTTTTTTGAAACTGATATATGTTATTCAAGTTCACTATCGAGAGTTCCCTATTGAAAATGAAGTTTATACCTCTACTGGTTTGTGTACAGGGGCACCCAAAAATATTCGAAAGCTTTGTGTTCTATGAGAGGAGTTTATATAAACCATATTTTAATACCTTTACTGTACAGAAACTTTAATGAAATTTTGATATGTTATTCAAGTTCCTTTTCGGATGTTTCCTATGTAAAATCGAGTACATTTCTAACTTTTTTGTGTACAGGGACACTCAAAAGTATTCCAAAGCATTGCGTTCTGTGAGAGTAATTTTTATAAACCAAATTTAAATATTTTTACTTTGCACAAAGCTTAATGAAATTGAAATAAATCATTCGTATGCACAAAAGAGTGCCTTGTATATAATGTAGTATGATTAGCATTAGATTTACAGGGCCACACAAAAATATTCAGTTACATTAAGAGCTATTATTAAAAATGTGCTAGAATTGCACTTTCGTTTACATTAAGCGTTTTAACACTTTCTTATATTTTTAGTGAGAATATGATTTCAATTTGTGTATCTGTCTGTCCGATTGTCTACCTTTCTATCTGTTTGTTTCCGGCTCCTTGCGTCGGTAAATATTTTTAGAATTTTTTTAAAAATAATACAATCAAGTTCACTATGAAATGTTCCTTATTTAAAATGACATTAATAGATCCTTTGCAACTAGTTTGTTTACAGAGACAGCAACAACAACAACAAAAATGTCAATGGATTAAGTTTTAGGACAGAATTTTTTAAAATTTATATTTAGAACTTTCTATTGTAAAAATCATAAAACCCATTCACATGCATTTTTAATATTCTAAAA